>WSUI01000846.1:0-15377 GCA_019633595.1 Tulasnella sp. UAMH 9824
GATTTATCGATGTTACGTGGTTATTGGTGGCGATCCGGGTGGTGTTGAGACTGCGACGATCATTTTCGTCACATCCGCCCCCCACTAGATGCCCCCCAACCCAACCGACAGTACGCATCCAATTAATCTTGAGGTGTTTCATCCATCTCCGCAGATACACTTACAGCCTCGTTGACTCCGAGAGCATCCAGCCAGTCCCTAAAACTATCTCCACCTTCGGCCCCCGCAATCCGCTACTGACAATTCAATCCCGTCGTTGTGGGGTAACTCGTGTTATTGATCTAGATTCCATTCCGAGGACAAGAACTCAGACAGCGGTAAGGGGGGTGTTGGAAGTCGGAGGTCGGGAAATCCGGACAGACATGGCCCTCAATTGCTCGGCTGAACTCGCGTGGCAGAACTCCGGCCCTTCCGAACTCAACTCTATATGAAAAACGTGGCACGCCTTTTCCCCAAAGCCAAAACCCACGCGAGCCCCACGTGGACGAAGGTGAACGATTCGCGACCCTGTTATCATCGATCAGTTCGGAGCCCTTTTGGGTCACGATGCACTATTTCCCGACAGGTCTGCCCGATTTGGGTTAAGGAGTAACGGAAGAGGAAGACGATGACGTCTTCCCAACCCTCGGTGATCACGGCCACGTGGTGATAGTGAGATGCTAATGGTTCTTGCGCCTTCACGGAATCCGAGCTGAAGGCCTCTGGTGGCAATCGGTGGTCGATTTTGAGGCCGGTCACCGGTGTGACTTCACGTGGTCGAGGAACGCCGGCCCGCGGAGGTCCAGTTCTTCTGCATCGGTGTTAGCACAAAAAACGACACATTACCAAAAGTGTCTCATGACATCCTAGTCGCCCAATAGGAACTCTGCTGCTAAATAGCGGTGGAGAGCCACCGAGAGGCGCTCGCCCCTCTTTTGGATGCGAACACAGGGAGAACATATCTGCCCAAGACACCGGCGACAATGCGCAGGGCCCACCCGGTTGATAAAAGCCATAGCCCAGGGAGATATTGTGGTGCGAATAGAAGGACTTCAAGTGAGACTTGATATTCCATTCGGAGTACTTTCACCGTGTGCTCAACCACACTGCCCATCCAATCACGGGAATTTCCGCGACAGCTTTCCCAGTGAGGTGGAATGAGTGTACAGTGATATTACAAGCTTCCTCTTTGGGCGGTAGTCCTTTGTTCTTGGTATCAATGATACATTCTGGGATCGAGACAGACTTAGATCAGCGGTCGTTCGGCAGAGGAACTAACAAATCTCCTCCGGTCACGCATTATTACTAGTTATAATCGACGCAGACAAGATATTTCAGTACGTAGTAGCAGTACGTCTATATAACATTTACTCATATCCCAAGATATTAATTAATGACTGGATCAAATCATCAATGAGTAACCGATGCAACATGAAGATAGGGTATTTGGGTGAAACAAAAGTGCGTGAACGCGGGTACGGCGACCCAGGGGCTTCGAGTCGCTTGGGGTCCCTGCGAACAATACTTACAGCCTCTGTATTCATAGCGTTACATTGATCGACGATTCTCCTCAAGAAATCTATTACACGCCTCCACGTCTTGCGCCAGACCCAGCTGGTCGAAAACTGTGGACGCTTCACGGACCAAGCGTTCAGCCTCCCCATACTGAGCCAGCTCGCCATGCAGCTGGGCCCGTTGGAATAATATGTCGGCCATAGAGCGCACGTCTCCAACCCGGTGATAAATTTGTTGAGCTTCCGAATACGACTCTTCCGCCTTCGCGTGTTCTCCTCGAGCTGAGTGGACGCGTCCCATCCCCTCTAACGCTTGGCCAACGCCGAGTTGATTACCGACTCGACAGTAGATGTCCCTGGCCAGGATGTACGATTCCTCGGCGTTTGAGTATTCTTCTCGCATACGGTGCAAGTCTCCCAAGCTTCTGGTCAATTGGGCAAAGCCGAGCTGGTCCCCGGTTTGACGGTAGATGCTGCTGGCCTGGTTGTACGACTCCTCAGCTTTAGGATACTCACTGCGCAAGCGGTACACGTCTCCCAAGCTCTTGACCGATTGGGCGAACCCAAGCAGCTCCCCGATTTGAGAATAGATTTCGCGGGCTCGAATGTACGATTCTTCAGCCTCGGAATACTCGTCTCGTATGTGGTACACATCTCCCAAACTCTGGACCGATTGGGCAAAGCCGATTTGACTCCCGATCTGAGAGTACATGTCGCGGGCTTGAATGTACAATTCCTCCGCCTTGGAATACTCGTCCCGCATGTAGTACACATTTCCCAGACCCTTGGTCGACCAGGCAAGGCCGAGCTCACTTCTGATAAGAGAGCAGATATCGCGGGCCCGAATGTACCATTCCTCGGCTTTCGTATATTCGCCCTGCAGATAGAACGTGTCTCCGATTGCTTTGGACGCCCACGCTTGATCATCTGCATTTTCAACAGACTCAGCAACCTTGAGCGATTGTTCAAAATACTCCCGAGCTTCAGTGTACATGTCGTTCTGCAGTTGAACCTGGCCAAGAGCATATAAAAGGCCGCTGGACCGAGTTACTGTCGAACTGCTCCCTTCTCTGCGTGAGGGCACGGTCTGATCCTGTGAGAGTCCTTTGTGAATATTGGTTAGCGACAAGAGGCAAAGTACACTACCATCCATTGGACTATTTTTTGGCATCGCAGAGCTGTAGGCCGCTCATGCATATCCAACGTCCAACACTCCCTCATGAGACTGCAGAGCGTCTTCATTTGCTTGAGTTGATCGTCATTTTCAATCGTAGGAAGGTCCCCTTTGGCTATGCGAAGGACGACAGCAGTATCGTTCTCCTTGTCGAATGGAAAGTTGCCCGTGACAGCCTAAAACAGACAACAGTCACGATGAGCAACCTTTAAGAGTCCCTCGTGACTCGAACTAATGTACCTCCCAGCAAATCCATCCCAGTGCCCAGATATCGCTGGCTAAACCAGGCAGATATCCTGACAACAGTTCAGGGGCTGCCCATCTTACGGTCCAAGCCGGCCCTGTCATTGTGATAAAATCTCCGGATGGAGCAATTTCCGCTGACAGCACCTCCGCATTCTGTGCTCCCGTTGCAGCTGGGGATGATGTTGAAGCCGCCTTGGCCGCGCCGACACCTTTTACCGCCTCTTCTTCTACCGAACCCACAGCACGAGCCGAGCCGAAGTCCGTAATCAGAGCTCGGTTCTTAGAGTTTACGAGAATATTGAGCTACATTGATGCAAGTCTCAGTGCAAGCGAAGAGAGGAAGTCTACTCGACCTACTGATTTGAGATCCCCGTGGCAGATTGGTGGGTTCCTCTCATGAAGGTAACTCAGTCCCCTAGCAACGTCATCTATCTGTATACTAGTAGGTGAGGAGACTTCGATCGGAATCTAAGAGCTTTACTTACTAAGAAGATACGTTCGGGGAGCTCCCACTTAGCGGATCGGATGAACTCCCGCAGGTTGCCATTCTTTTCCCAAGCAAATACCATCCAGGCAACCCCTTGTTCAACCTCTTCGACGAAGGCAATAATCTTAACCACGTTCTCGTGGGACAGGTCACTTAGAAGTTTGACTTCATGGGCGAGGGGCTTAACGTATCGATTGGCGAATCAGGATCCCTAGTAGCTGCTCTCAAGAGGACATCTGGGGGGACATACTGCCAGAGCTCGATCATCATCGGTATCTTCGTCCAAGCGTAGCTTTTTGATCGCCACATACTCCGCACCATCCGGTTCCGAGAGAGTTGAGAACGGCGCTGATGCGAGCATCGCTGCCTGGACGTCCGCTTTCCCGCCCGCCTTTGGGACTTGATCTTCTATCGGTTTGATCCTGGCTCTGTCAATTCTGAGGTGCGATAAGGATGCGAGGACTCTCCTCTGAAACAAAAGGGCAAGATTGGTCCCTTGGAGCCTCGATGATACGTCTGTACCGGCCTACTCCTACTTACCGGGGAAATTCTGAGGAGCCCCCTCGCACCTTCAACCTCGTCGATGGCGGCCTCTTGGGCGCTTGTCGATTGACCTGCATCCTCGGTCTCGCGAACATTCTCACTCATTTTGTAACGAAATGGGTTTGTTGGTGTTAGGGGGATAGTGATCAAGAACGATCGTGGTTGAATCACGAGCGAAGGCCCAACGAATTTGCCACATCGCTTTCCCTTGCAGTTGGACAGCGCAAACAACGGGCCTCGTGGCGCACACGTGCATTACCTCTCATCATGCTCCTCCAAACTCTACTTCACTTATTTGAAGATGCGCGGGCACTTGAATATGAGATTGGACCTCAAGTCGGCGACGCCCCAAGCATAGCAAAACACCCGAGCATGCTAGCTGGACGAACCCGCCCCACACAATCCCGTCATGTGAGTTACGAGGATAGGTTTAAGTGGCGGTCACCCTGCCTAATGCAATGCTATTGATTTCACATACAATTCGAAAGAACGGCGCCATCGAGTTTCCTACCTAAGCTCGGCTGCTTGGCAGGCAATACCGCCTTCGCCCAATCACCTGACCCTCAGAATCCCTCAAATACCTCCTCCCAAAGTTTAAAAAGCGCTACTCGAAGCTGGGAGGAATCCGTAGCAGTCCGGACTCAATTACTTCTTTCGATTACTTCCCCTGCTAGGAGTATGGAGAAACCAAGCGTAAGGCGATGACACCGAAGACATCAAATGGTTTCTCTCTCAGTATTCTGACGGTCCACCTTGTGCTCGACTATTGGGCATACGATACCAGGAATTCCTGCTACAAATGAGTCGAACCCTATTACAACGGATATACGACCGGTAAGCCCAGACGCCGGAAAGACCATCACTACTGCGCGCGCAGTTCTTCTTTGCCTCATCCTGTTCTGGTGAGTCCTCCAAGTTGCTGGGCTGAATGCACCCGAGGAGCGTCGGGAGCCTGAGGAGTCTCTCTTCTGAAGAACCGAGGGCTCACCCTCTTCTCCGCGCCGTTAGACAACCCTCTTCCTTAGACAAGTCCTCCCGAGCGCATGTGGCAACTTTCCCTGTCACCTTGAAGTTTGTTCACTCCATAGACGTAAGACGGGTTCGAAAGCACATATATACGTCGTTAGTGTTCGGCCTCTTCCAAACTTCTCTTTAGCGAGTTTACCCTTAATCGTCTGTCGTAAAAGGTGGCTAGGTGAGAGGGCAGGGGGTCGATGGCAAAGCTCACTCACGGCAAACACCCCGAGTTTTCCCAGCAGACCGCTAGTCTACCAAAAGAGAAAGTTCGCTTTTAAAACCAGAACGCTGAGCCTTCATTCGGCATCGACGCAGATCAAAGCACGGCGCAGAAACATACAACCAGGGCCACCGCGAAGGCGTGTGCCGAATTAGTCAGCTGACCCCTGAAGCGCACTTAACCGGTGGCACCGCTCCCTTGTCGTTCTTGTTCATCAACGACCAACCCGAGTTGGACCAAGTGGAGGCGGGACGCGCCGCCGATGGTACTATATGCTGCACTCGACACGTATGACCATGGACGATGGAAGGAAGGGAACCGTGGCCTGCGGTGGGATTCCGGGTGCGTGTTTGGACTGGCCTGACGTCGACGCTGAATACTTGCTAACGAACATCTCCCCAACCCACAGTCGTACTCACTCATGGCTTCCAACATCAAACGACCGTCGGCGGAGCTCCAGGATGGATGAGTCGCATGCCGTGGAGACTAAATCGTCAAGGACCGCTAGATAAAGTCAACTATTCCGGGCCCTTTGAATACCATAAGCGAATACGAAAAGAGTGAAGACCTGAGAAGGTCTTTGCCATCGGGCCACACGTTTTATAGGTAGAAATAGGTAGCTTTGTCGTCCGATTCACGTCTGTCGAGTAGGTAGTAGTGGGGCTCGAGGATGCGCACACCTCCCCGTGGTGAGCCCTGTCAACGTCTGAAAGGACGGCTAAGATGCGCATGACTCGCTTTCCAGTCGTATCTACATAATGTATGTATTAGCTGGATGTAATGCATGACCCAAAGCGCGACGCGGCCTTGAGAGCCAAGTTTTGGTTTGACCTAAACTGAGAGCGCGCTGGTGACGTCACCGTCGGAAGACCACTTACCGGGAAGGCTTCGGATTTAGTGGTCAAGACCGCAGTTGAAACTCCTTAGTCCAGATTCAAAATATCTCCTCGCGTTACCTCTCGCATTCCCTCTCATCTTCGGTCCTCGCGCACGGGACTTACTGCAACGTAAGCTACTAGTGGATGCCGTTCCGCATACTCACCTCAGTAGGAGGTGCTCTCTGACGGTCGTTTCCCATGTCCTCACAGTTTGGTTAGGCGATGGAATCCCACACCTCGGCCACTGCCGGTGAAAGCTCTGTCCGTCCACACTTCACGGTCAACAACGTTTTCAGCATCATATCTCGCACCACAGACGCGTCTAGGTTCAAGCAGAAATACCTCGCAGGACCCGAGTGGTACCTCCTAGTAACTTGAACTACGATTGATCTGCCTCCAATGCGATTATTCCCCTACGCAGGGATATTGTGCACATCATACCGGACGAGCCCTACAACAAGACTCACAGGTTCAGCCACTACGTCGCGTTCTGCAAATCGAAAGATATCTTGAACTCCGCGTTCCTTCGCCTTCGCTTGCAAGAAGTAACGGTTCACAAGCTCGTAAACAAGCAAGCTCTGAAGGCCGTGAATCCAATCCTTAGAAAGCTCCATGGGGCCGAAATAAGCGACGGGATCGGTAAGAAAGAGGCCGGAAGAACTTTATACATTGTGATAATCATGCTAAACCCACAGTCACTCATGGCTCGACTTCCTCTTCGTCGGAGTCACGTGCCGTTAGAGGTGACAGGAATGGTGGGTGCCGTGTGAGTGACTTCCTTCCCTTGTTCGCCAACGATTCCCTCCTCTCCGTGTTTCCAGCCTCACTACTCACTGGACAACAACATACTCTTGGTGAGATTCGCATTTCCGGAAAATATTATTTGGGAATCGATGCCAACCTTTCTGAACTGTTCCGCAGGCACCACTTTCCCTTCAATCTCTGAATCCGCAAGTACACCCACAAACCCATCGCCCCCTGAAACCAGCCCAGAACAACGGAACTACCATACGCAAACGTGGAAACAAGATCTACCACTCTCTCCTGGCCTAGCGTTTGCCATCGCTGCCAGCGCGGCGTCCAATGACGTGGTCTTGCCCCGTACATGGTCCGTCAAATCAAGGCTACCTGACGTAAAGGACGACGATTTCGTCTCAGCTTCACGCGCGGAAGCGCTGCTACTAGAGCGAAAAGCCACGCTAGAAAACTTACTGACAAGCCACGGCCGGAACTCGAAGCTCGGAGAGAGGAAATGCGAGAGGTGAGGAAGTGAGTGTGCTTGTCCGATTCCAACGGCAAAGATCGCCTTCGAAACAACGATACTTACGTTTCTAGGGGCCTGGAGCGCGCTACCAGCGACTTGAATAGCAAGCGAGAGATCGAGGACTTCCTCAATCAATACCCAGACCGGCCGCTAGTACCCGAGCATTGGGCCTACGATACAACGCTGAATACCTATGTCTGGAAGGGTCCACCTGTCGACAGGAACGGAAGGGAGTTGGATCTTAGGACGTGGAAGGGCTTCAACTTCTGATAGTTTGGCGCTCGTTTCCACTCTACTTCAGTGAGTGCGCATCTTGACCGAATGTTCCCGGTCTGACGCTTTCTAACCGAAATATCAGACTCACTTCACGAACTGGTTACATCCCCATATACCCAAGACACGCGTTGTCGTTCGTCGTTTCATGGGCGCTTATATCGTTTCTTCAATTTCACTCGAATACCACTGGCCTCCACACCACTGCACTCAGATAAGTTAAGTCCAACCTCTCATTCCTCACGACGTAGTAGTAGTCTTGTTATACTATATCATGTATCACTACTTGTTGAGTAGTTTAACAACTCAGTTCATGTAAATGGAGTGTTTCAGAAAAGTGATCGGACTATCGACAGATGACAGATGCAGTGTTGGGGTAGCCGTCTTTGGGAAACAAGGGTACATGAATCGGGGCCTGGCGATGGAGGGAAGCTGTGAACGACACACCAAACCTCTGTATTAATAGCGAATATTATAACATCAATTTTCGAATCTTTTCGAGAAATTCATCACACTCCTTCACATCTTCCTCCAGACCCAGCCCATCGTAGATTGCGGACGCTTCGCGGACCAAACGATCAGCCTCACCGTACTGAGCCTGCTCACGATGCAGCCAGCCCTGGCACCATGATATATCTGCCAAAGAGCGCATGTCCCCAATCTGGAGATATATTCGTTGAGCTTCCGAATATGACTCTTCGGCTTTCGTATACTCTCGTCGAACTGTGTGGAGACGTCCCATCCCCTCAAACGAGTGGGCTAGTGCGACCTGATCCCCAATTTCAGAGGCGACGTCTCGGGCTTGGGTGTATGCTTCTTCCGCGTTGGAATACTCGCCCCGCCTAAGATACAAGTCTCCCAAGCTCCTGACGGCCTGACGGCTTGGACAAGGCCAAGTCGATCCCCGATTTGAGATTAGATTTCGCGGGCTTGGGTGTATGATTCCTCAGCCTTGGAAGAGTCGCCCCAACGGAGGTACACGTCACCTAAACTATGGACCGATTGGGCAAAGCCGAGTTGACTCCCAGTTTGAGAGTAGATTTCGCGGGCTTGGATGTACAATTTCTCGGCCTTGGAGTACTCGGCCCGCATACGGTAAACGTCTCCCAAACTAGCCACCGATTGGTCAAGGCCAAGTTGTTCCCCTATTTGAGAGTAGATTGTGCGAGCTTGCATGCACGCTTCCTCGGCCTTGGAATACTCGGCACGTATCCGGTACACGTCCCCCAAGCGCTTGGCAGATTGGGCAATGCCTCGTTCGTTACCGATTTGTGGGTAGATGTCGCGGGATTTGATGTACGACTCCTCGGCTTTAGAGTATTCGTTCTGCAGATACGACACGTCACCAATTCCTTGATAAGCCCTAGCCTCGCCCCATTCATCTCCAACAGACGTGGCGGCTGCGAGCGATTGCTCAAAATACTCCCGAGCTTCAGTGTATAGGTCGTTCCGCAGTTGAACCCGACCAAGAGCAAATAACAGGCCGTTGGACCGAGTTACAGTCGAACTGTTCCCTCCTCTGGGCGACGGCATGGTTTGATCCTGTGAGAGCCTTTTGTGAGTACTGGTTAGCAACAACAGACGAAGTACAATACCATTAATCCCACTATTTGTTGGCATCGCAGAGCTGTCGGTCGCTCGCGTATATCCAACGTCCAACACTCCCTCATCAGACTGCAGAGAACCTTGATTTGTTTGAGTTGATTGTCATTTTCAATCGGAGGAAGGTCCCCTTTCGCTATGCGAAGGACGACGGCGGTATCGTTCTCCTTGTCGAATGGAAAGTTGCCCGTGACAGCCTGAAACGGGCGAAGGTTCCGTTGAGCAACCTCTACGTGCTTTTCACAATCCGTACTAATATACTGTACCTCCCAGCAAATCCATCCGAGTGCCTAAATGTCACTGGCCAGACCAGGCAGATATCTATCTAACAGTTCGCGCGCTGCCCATTTTACAGTCCAAGCCGGTCCTGTCATTGTGATAAAGTCTCCAGATGGAGCAATCTCCGCTGACGGAGGCTCCGCATTCTGTGCCAGCATTGCATCTGGCCTTGGTGTCGAATACGCCTTGGCTGCGCGGACACCTTTGACCGCCCTTTCATCCGCCAACCCCACAGTACGAGCCGAGCCAAAGTCCGTAATCATCGCTCGGTGCTTAGAGTTGACAAGAATATTGAGCTATATTGAGGCAAGTCTCAGCCCAGGCGAAGCGTGGAAGTGTCCTCGACCTACCGATTTGAGGTCACCGTGGCAGATTGGTGGGTCCCTCTCCTGAAGGTAGGTCAGTCCCCTAGCAACGTCATATATCTGTAGAATAGTAGGTGAGGAGAGATATATCGAGATATAACAGTTTTACTTACTAAGGAGATACGTTCGGGGAGTTCCCATTTAGCGGATTGGATGAACTCCCGCAAGTTGCCATTCTTCTCCCAAGCAAACACCATCCAGGTAACCCCTTGTTCGACTTCTTCCACAAAGCCAACAATTTGAACTACGCCTTCGTGGGACAAAGTGTTTAGAAGATTGACTTCGTGGGCGAGTGGCTTAGAGTAGCGTGGTGGCGGATCAGGATCCCCAGCTGCTCGCAATAAACGTCTGTCAAGACTTACTGCTAGAGCCCGATCATCATCGGTGTCTCCGCCCAAGCGCAGCTTCTTAATTTCAACGTACTCCGCGTCATCGAGTTCCGAGGGAGTTGGGGACGACCCTGATGCGAGCATCGCTGCCTCGACGTCCGCTTTGCCGCCCATCTTTGGGACTTGACCCTCAATCGGTTTGATTCTGGCTCTGTTGATTCGCAGGTGCGATAAAGATGCTAGGACCTTCCTCTGAAGCAAAAAGACGAGATTGGTCTTTTGGAGTCTCGATGACGCGTCTGCAATGTCCGACTCGTACTGCTTAGCGGGGAAATTCTCAGACGCTTCATTGCGACTTCAACCTTGTCGATGGTGGTGTCTTGGGCGCTTGTAGGTCGACTTGCATCCTCGGTCTCACGAAAACTCCCACTCATTTTGTAACGAAATGAATTTGTCGGTGTTGAGGGGGGGATACCGATGGTGGTTGAATAGGAGCGGAGGCCAGTTGAACGGCGCAAATAACGAGCCACGTGGCGCACACGTGCACTGCCTCTCGTTTTGCTCCTTTGAACTCTACATTTCTTCTTCGAGGGTGAGTGGGCTTTGGAATCCGGGATTGGACCTCAAGTCGGCGACATCTCAAGCATACCACAGTACCCAAGCGCTTACAGCTTACGCGGGCTTTTCAATACGAGACTGGACCTGAAGTCGGCGACACCTCAAGCCTGCCACAGCTCCCAAGCGCTCTAGATGGACGAACCCGTCTCCACACAGTCCAAAAATGGGAGATACCGAGCGAGACTTGAATCGTTTCATAGAACGGAGACGTCATCATCCCCCGTTCAGTTCAGGCCAAAACGAAGTCGGTATCTGGGCCTACGAGATCACCCCCCTCCTGTATTACTCCTTTACCCCTCGGACTATAAGTAGTAGTATAAATATTAGTTTGATTACTATCTACAGTTGAATAAGAGCGAAAATCATGTATTATCTTCTATCCCCCGGACTAACGTCCTTCCCTCTCTGAGAGAAATCCGAACGCGACGACCCTGTTGCAACACAATCCCCCATGCAAGGTAAAGGAACTTTGTTCAGGCTCAAATCCTGGGCGCCCCTGTCAATGTATTACTCTCCCTTTGATATACAATTCCAAAGAACGGGGCCGTTACCCAGTTCCGTCCCGGACGTAGCGGCCATAGCGGATTTGCGCGATGAGACACATACCATCTTTCGGTCAGGTGCCTCACACAATGCTGAGCAATGCTTTTCAACAAACAGCCACTTCTCCTACAGCGTATGCAGCAGAGTACATGGCCTACTTCAATGAGGGAGCACTTATCCCCGTTCGAAGGAACAACGTTGCTTTCAGGAAATGTGAAGTGAGTGTGGCCTGAGAAATCTAAGGTTCATCGGCACAGCCCACTCCAGGCCCGAGTACTAGTCACATCCTCACTCGGTTTCGAATTTCATGAGTTCCACGCAAGGATTTGATGCACCAAAAGTGGACTGGAGCGCCCTCGAATTCGAAAAGAACTCACCCACATGGTCAGGTGGATTTGCAGATGTTTACAAGGCATCTCACCCTGAGTTAGGAGTTCTGGCTCTCAAGCGACCGCGGGGAGCGTGCAACCCCGGCTCTAGGGAATACAGAGTGAGCATTGGGAGGTCATGGCCAGCCCCAAAACTCACCCATCTGTTGCTAGCATCTGGAAAAGGAAGTCGCAATCTGGAAGGGTCTCATACATACCAACGTCCTCCAGTTCATCGGAATATACGAAAAAGGCACTGTGGTGTACATCGTATCTCCGTTCCTTCACAACGGGACAGTTCCGCAATATCTCTCCAAGAATCCAGACGCAGATCGCGCCTCATTTGTACGTCCGGTCCAAGCCAACGACGAGAAGCTCTGAAACCACGGCAACCACCAGATCCGTGACCTTGCAAGGGGTCTAAATTATCTTCACCAGCAGGGAGTAGTCCACGGCGACATCAAAGGGAGCAATATACTCGTCTCTTCCTCTATACCTGTGTATGGCCTCGTCGCCGATTTCGGCCTTGCCAAACTGGAGGATACGCAAACGGTCACCTCTCAACAAGGGGCAGGAACACCCCGTTGGCAGAGCCCAGAGCTGTTTTATGGAGGCCCTCGAACTTTCAAATCAGATGTCTACGCCTTTGGAATGACTGTTTATGAGGTATGCGCAGCGCGGCATCACGGTTGATTTGCTCTACAAATCGTGCTTTTCAGATCGTCAGCGGCAGACTCCCTTTCATGGATGTCCCAACTTATGCAGTTTTTTTCAAGGTTCATAACAAGGAGCGCCCAGTGCCGAGCCCACGAATTTCACCTTTGGGCTATTTGTACGTCAAGGAGTGGGAAGCAGCCCAAGCAGCCTGGGATCAGGATGCTGAGCTTCGTCCAAGTATGGATCACATTCTCGAGACGCTAGAGTCGCAAGGTAACTCGGAGAACTATATCAAGGCTCGTATCAAGGTCATTTGCGAGCAGATGCCAGCGTGTAGTGGATATGTTTCCCGATATCTGGATGAAGTTCTCGGGTCCCAACAAGTCACTCAAGACATCGAGGAATCACTAATTATAGCCTGGAATCTTGATTACCCACAACCCCAGGTAGTATACATGTTGGTAGGTCCCCCGTTCCTCCGTTTGGTCGCTTTGTTTCATGCCCATCCGTCGCCCATCCGACATCCTTCTCATGCCACTAGAACAGTGAGGAGGACCATACCTTGCTCGCTCTCCGGTTTAACCAAGACTCTCCAGATTACTTCAAAGATAAACTTCTGTAGGTGGCTCTAGCAAATGGCAACGTTGTCGTTGTTAGAAATGACCATAGTCTTGCCACTCAGGTGGGCGGCATTTACGGCTGCAAGGGGTACTCGGGACAACTACAAAACCATCTGGACAGAATTCGCTCAGGGCCTGGATTTACTCCCATTTTGGAGCTGCTCGGATCAGTGGGAACTGATCCCTCATGCACTGGGAGGTATGGCGCCTCCGGACATCTCTTGCAAAAAGCATACTAAACATATGATTTCCTTTGTTTGACCAGAGCCTCTGGAAGTGGGATTGAGGTTGAATTCTGATGGGGATCCACCTCATATATTCTTTTGCTGGAAGGTCATGCAGTACTGGGGTCGTATTGACGAGCGTACTCCTGCAGTAAGTGGCCTCCATCTCTATACGTCGAACTCTGGGGGTAACGGGTCCAATCACACAGCGTTTCGTGCTCGAACCGCTCCAATCGGGGCCCTGAAGATAACTGGTCTCAGAATAAACGAGAGATAGGCGGTACGTTGACAAGGATTCACGCAACAGTAACTCCGGGGCTCCATGACTATGCACAAGGCACTTGCCGCCTTGTCTGACACTTCCTCGCACTACAGAAGTGTATTTACAAAGATCCATGCTGTATTCATTAAAATAAGGTCCCCCTTCATTAAACTGCGACGGAGGCTTCTTTAACTGAGTGGCCTTGACTGATAGGATGGTGCTTAAGGTTTAAAACGAAATCTATCCTTGAGAGTAACACGACCTCAACAAGCTTTTTACTCCAAGAAGTCGTAGAAAGACCTCTTGTATAATAGCAACTGTAGTTCCTTTCGATCAGCGAACATCAGGCGTTTTTTAGAGTAACAGCGCTTGGCTGTGTGTGCTGTCTTACGCCGGTGAGACACCTGTTTGCTACCTCATTCTTGCGCTTTAAAGGCCACGGGGTGGGCAGAACGTATATACCGTCGATGAAGGTATATTTAATATCGGACGTATAGGAGTTTTATGTCGTAGGAAAGGAAAACTGGCCTGTCGCGTGATTCCGGATACGCGGATGGACCGCCCCGAGCCGGACGCGGACGAGCTGACAACGCTTCCCAATGCATCGCCATACTCAATCATAGCTCAGACAGCAACCGCTCAATGAGTCTGCTCCAACATTAACGAGCGCCTCGTCGTAGTCGTAAAGATAGAATCGTCTCGGACCGCGAGATCAAGTCAACCGCACCACTGGCAGGTCTTTGGATTTACGGAGTGGACGAGAAAAGGGTGAACACCGCCGATGACTTCTACCGCTGGACCGGTCTTTTTCTAGTTAGCACCAGTATCAGAGAGCTTTTCTCCACTTTTAGTAAGTAGGTAGCTGGATTGGATTGTAGCATTCAGACTATCTATCTATCTGGATGCGGTACTCGCCCCCAAGGCATTATAGACAGTTACACTTAGAGGAGGTCAGAATTCCAGTAATAGCCAGCACGCCAATTGATTAATCTCTTCTAGAAATTCATCACAATTCTCCACATCTTGAGTCAGACCTAGTTCAGCGTAAATTGTGGACGCTTCGCGAATCAGGCGCTCGGCCGCTCCTTTGATCCTGCTGGCGATGCAACCAACCAAGGTACCATGATATATTGGCCAAAGAGCGCATGTCTCCGATCCGTTGATATATTCGTTGAGCTTCCGAGTATGACTCTTCAGCCCTCGTGTAATCTTGCCTTATTGTTTGGACCTGCCCCATCCCTACGAGCGAATGAGCAAAACCCTCCTGATTTCCGATTTGAGAGTAGATTTCATGGGCTTGAATGTACGACTCCTCGGCTTTGGAATATTCCTCCCGCAGGTGATACAAGTCCCCCAAGCTATTGGTCAACTGGGCAAAACCGAGCTGATCCCCGATTTCAGAGTAGATGTTGCAGGCTTGAGTGTACGATTCCACGGCGTTGGAATACTCGCCGCGCATCTGATACACGTCTCCCAACGTCTTGACCGACTGGGCAAAGCCGACCTGATCACCGATCTGGGAGTAAATTTCGCGGGATTGGATGTACGATTCCTCGGCCTTGGAATGGTCGTACCGCGTGGCATACAAGTCCCCCAAACTCTTGACCGATTGGGAAATGCCGAGCTTATTTCCAATTTGAGAGTAGATCTGCCGGGCATGAATGTCGGATTCCTCGGCCTTGGAATATTCGCCACGCACCCCTTACACATCTCCCAAACTGTCAAGTGATTGGGCAATGCCGAGCTGAGCTCCAATCTGAGAGTAGATCTCACGGGCTTGAATGTACAGTTCCTCGACTTTAAAAGACTCGCACCGCATGTGATACACGTCTCCCAAGCCCTTGAACGACTGGGCAATGCCAAGCTCATGCCGGATGACAGAATAGATTTTGCGGCATTGGATGTATGACTCCTC
>WSUI01000847.1:0-10552 GCA_019633595.1 Tulasnella sp. UAMH 9824
AGATCAGCCATTATTGGAAACATGGTGACAGTAGTAACTAGGGTTGGCCCGAGAAGCCGATTGCGCCTCGTAACGCACCACCAGGTGGGCATGAACGGTTGACCTTTAGAATGCGGCATTCGCTCTCTTTCTCAACTTGGTTCGAAGCCTCATCAAGGCCTTTCCTAGCTCGTTCCTACCATTTCCATCTGCACCATTCCCCCAGAAATCGTCATATTTGCCAGAGTTCTGGAGAAGGAGCCTGAATAATTGAAGAAAAACGTAAAAGTTGAAAACTTACCAAAATGAGTAATTTATCTCCGGTGGCGAGTAACAAGGGCCAAAGATTCGAATGCTGCGTAAACTTAAGGTAAAGAATTCCATTCATCTGCCCATAAAAACTTGAGACCTCCACCAAGGGATTTAGATGCGAGACAGCTTACTATCCCAATGCTCCTTTCCTTCCAGTCGGGTCGAGTCTCCGGCACCAGTCTACGGCCCTCCTTATACGCGAATGAGGGGCGATCAGAACCTCTTCGGATGTGCTCGGCGAGTAGGGGGCGATGATCCAAAAACTAGTTGGGTCATCAATGCTAAGTACCAGGCTCGGTCCAGGTCACCAGATACTTGCCTTGCAAGCTTGAAAGAGGTGCTCCGCTGTAGGATATACCTTCCCTCTGAACGTCACGGGGTATGGTGCGTAATTTGATAATTCATGAAAGTCTTCGCTTTCATCGTAAAAACGGAGTGCTTCCGCAGCCAACCCTGGCTGGGATATATGTAACGAAGATAAGCTTGAGAGCCCATCGTCACCTTCTTCAGGGTCCTCCAGACTGAGAGTATGGAGGTAGTCATCATCCCTCTGTGAAGGAAGGCTCTTGGAATGGTCTGGACGTTCACGGATAACCCTTCCTGAATTCAGCAAATTGAAACCAACTTAACACTTAAACCACACCGAATTGAAAGCTAGCTCACTATTTCCTTGTATATTATTGTTGGAGACTGCGTCACTAGTTCTGTCGATGACGTGTAAGTCAACCTCCGTTTCGGCAATGCAAGTAGTGCACTCACATGACTGATTCGATAGAAGGTGGATTTAGCATGCCTGATGACCCCAACATAGTCTAGGCATGTGCATGCTGGGGATGCGGTGGAGGGACACACCTTGTGTGGTGGCAGACTCAGCCTGCGAGGAGCCTGGGGGGGATGACAGTACGACTGTAAGCAGAAGTTCTGTCTGTTTTAACGCTGATGTGTAGGCCGATCCAAACACTCAGCGAGAAAGGGGGGGGGGGAGAATAACAGAAAAATAATGCTCTCAACGGTAGGATGTGGGGATATGCTTATGGCGAGGGCAATGCTCAGAGCAGGCGAACGAAAATATCCGATGAAAGAGACTTGAATCAAATTATCACATACGTACCTGCATCAGGTTTCTTTCTTGAGTTTTGCTTCTTTCCGACGGCGGAATATATCAAGAGGTGAGTTGGAATGATAGCAACGGGTTGAGCACAAAAGACAGTTCCCGACTCATCCACAAAACCCTATGGAGGATACAGTTCAGCAGTAGTTAGTTTGACACCCTGCAAAAGCCGCATGCGTACCGCATAAGAGTTTTTAGCTTTCGTCTGTTTCCCTTGGCTGACAACGCGGCATTGAATAATAGCATAATTCTTTCCTTGGCCTCGCAAGGTTGGAGAGAGAGCTTGATGTGCTGATGCGGGATTTACGTATGTATAGACACCAGGACCATATCTACTCGTTTAACGAGCTTTCAGAAGGAAATGTTCTTTATTTCAGGCAGGACTCACGTTCCGTCGTGTGAGGAACTTCCATACAGAAAGTTGCCGAAAGCGGTCCGTACGGCGGTACACAGAGCGCACGCTTCCATTACGCATGGATGTGCTCGAGTAACACTGTCTTTAGTGATCCCGCAGGTCTCTCGGCCCCCGTAATAGGTTGTAATGACAGGACAGCCATCGTTCATCTGACTGAATCGTCGAAACGAGGTTTAGCGAGAACCAACGCCTGGAGATGATTGACTGACAGTGCCATATCAAAGCGACGGTAAATTTTGGCCGATAGATCGAGGCGGTAAATCCCCTTGATATTTGTCAGCTGAGCGTCATCAGAACTCCAACGATTCTTCATGTTGAGGGAAACTAAAACGGATGAACATCGAAGCTCCCTCACAGAAACTGGCGTCATCGCTTACTTGTTTTGGCGACCGGATCCCTAAGGTCTTCGGGGCGAATAGAAATGAAGTCAGACTGTCCGACCGCTGCAGGTGTTGGAATGGATGAGATGGGGTGCTCCGCGCTGGATGGAGCTACAGTGCAGTCGGATCCACCGCAATACAAATCGAGCACAACGGCACCGCTAGGTTGTCGAGTCTGAGATCGCGGTTGTTGACCGCATTTCTAATAACCGGGCGTAAGCTCGCTACAAGCTATTTCGAACTTTTCGGCGTAGACTATACCTTGCAGATCAAAGCCGCTTGTTTTGAGGCTTGCTCCGACATACTTGTCCTATTCACTCCAGGTGTAAATTCGATACGTTTTAATCTGCTCTAGAATCGAAATACGGATAGTGCGTTGGCAGGGCAGCTTTTATGTTTTGGAATGGGTGGTGGATGGGTTCCAAGTCGTTCGCAGGATATCCTGATACATTGCATGTCCCGCTTTGGTATTGTGGGGGACCTTCGGTGTGTTCGATGGACAATTTGGGCCTAGATTGTCAGAGGCGGGGCTAACGTTGTTATGCCCGTCATAACACCGTCCAGATAAATTGACAGCCGCGATATCTTAGCGCAATCTTTCGAGCTACCAAATACCAATAGATGTCGTGCTCTGATAAATTTATGATGACTGTGGCGTTCGGTAGAATGCCAGGGGCCGCTAGTGGAAAACTCCAAGTCGGATGGAGAGTCCTAGCGCCGTATCGTTCGCGGAGGTGGCTCAGAGCACAAGGCGCGAAACCTGAGTGTACACCGATAAACACGAGTCAGGAACGTTACTCGCCCAGATAACTCAATATTATTATGAGAAGGCAATAACCGCCCTCGGAATATGGGAGGGATAACGGGTGAACCCATCGACCACGGCCAGGTACTTACGATGTCATGTCTTCTTTGTTCCCTCGAGAAGATTGCTCTGGAGAGCCGCAGATGCTCATTTACATGCAAGTGAAAAGGGTCGGAGTTTCATTGCCTTCAAGTTATACTTTCTTCGCTGTTACCCAATCGCACATGCGGGTTTCTAACTCCGCTCCCTTCAGGAACGGGTGGATGTGAGTTCCAACAGCCACTAATTATTATGAGCCACCAACTCCGCAAAGACTTCCAATTCACGACAGTACCGCCAGACATCCGATGCTCTTTGCTGATGGTGACCGCCTATGACTTAAATTTGATCGAGAGCTAAGCATTTATCGGCGCGCGTTTGAGAACCCGAAGAAGACGGCTCAACTGCCCGGCCGCTAATTTCTTTATCAGCAAATCCGTGTAGCACGCCTGGAACGTATATCTTACAGGCCCGATGCAGCTTAGGCCGACCTTCCGCTAATATTCCGTAACTCGAGCGTAAACACATGCATTGAAATTTGCCTCTGCCAAGCAGATAGAGTGCTTCTATGGGCCGACCGCAGAGAGCTTCCAAATGCAACAAGTGGACACCGGGATTTTAGCAAAAGGGCAACTATGACTGACCGGAGACAACAGTTCTCTCAAGCGCACCGGTGTGAACCCGGAGCGGACGTGTATATGTCCCTTTCAATGTCCGCAGTAACCTAGCGCTCGTACTATCGAGCAATTTGCTCCCCCTCTCGCACACTATACCCGACCTAAGTTCGCATAATTTTAGAGGAAGACAGGAATTAAATGTAACACACTTTAATCTCGCGACTTAATCTCGCTTGAGTAGCTATGGAATGCAGTTTTACCCAGTTTGAAGACGATCAGCAGAGTGCAAGGGCTTTGAGTGAGGGCGTACACGTCGATCCCCTGGATTCATCATTTTATCCCGTTTTGACCTTGTATAGTATACGTATGAGTTACCCCAATACAAGCACCCCGCGCCGCTTCTACGGCTCCCAGTCTCATTCATATCTAAGCAATGAAGCAGAGCTAGAGGTTGAAGAAGCGAGGACCGCCGATACCGCAGGAAGGCTCCCAACATTGTATCTTCTTTTCATTGATGGAAGGCAAAACAGTAGCATAGCTTTATAGAAGGTACCTATTTATAAACCACAAGCCAGGAGGGTCTGATGGCATCGTCGTTGTAAACAACAACCTACAATGATCAGTCAGTAAGCGTCTCGCTAAGTGAGGGGACGAGGCGTAACCCACCTCCTCGTATTTGAGCGCGCATTCAGTCTCTCCAAGAACCTGGATGTTGCAGAAAGCTTGAGCTCAGAGTAGCTGAAGACCTCACGTTCCGTTACTCACAGAGTGGTAACCGTTTGGCGGAGCGATTAAACCCGGACTGTCCCGCGTCAGCCTATGACTTTGACCAACTATTACATTGGTGAGCATGATCATGGAGTACTGTGAAGGTGGACCGCCGTTCACTTGATAGTCGTGTGCCCTTGGAGATAACAATGACCCGGTCGGAGCCTCTGAAGACCGAAGACGAATGCTGAGCTTACCTTGACGATGTCGTGTGTGCGTAAACTCCCCTTCCGAACCTGTCCAAAAGTGGCGTATAATGATAAGTAGAATCACATGCTTTACCCTTTCAAAACATACTTGTTAAAGGTTCGTCCCGACACATTGGTCTTGGCAACTTGGAAAGAAGTGCGCAAGATAGAGCACATCGGACAAGCGGTATTGGCGCACAGGGCGGGATTCGCGGGGTTGTCACCGATGTTGCAAAGTCTCTTGGTCCCGTGCCACCGACGGCACTCATTGCCAGCCTGTTTCCCTTGAGCCTTGAAGTTGCCCTCTGACTCGACCTTGTTTCTGTGGAAAAATTAGTCAGAACTGCGCGGCGGCAGAGGCCTCAATAGCACCCCCACTGATAGGCAAGGTATGCATCCGTCAACTGCTTGCTTAGCACGATCTTGTACAAGAACTCAACGGTCGGCTTCCGCTCATACGGATTTCGCCACGAGATATCGAATTGATTGACAACTGGGTCTCGTAGCGTCAGTGAGGGTGAGAACAAAGTTTGACGGTAGTGACTGACTATTGGAGAACATGGGATCGTTCTGGCCGACACTAATAAGCATCGGAGCTTGGCCTTGGGCTTTGCCGAGACAGCTCTGTCCACGGAACTGACTGATCGCTCTCGGATATTCCTTGCAAAGGATACAAGCAAGCATCCCATCTATGGTCACGGCATACCTAATACACAATTCGGGTCAGATTTCGACCCCCAAAATCAGCAGAACGACCGACTTTCTATGTTGGTTACTGCAAAACCTGGACCCTTCCTCGATCACGGGCTTGTCGCAGCCTCTAAGGATACAGAGAGGACGTTGGGAAGTCGCAAATGCCACATCTCCGTGGCGTTTGCTACAGAACTTGCTCTCGTTCGTCGATACCGGATTATTACAGCCTGAGAGGCTGCAGACTGGGAGTGGAAACTCCGTCTCCACTTCGTATATCAACATATGAGTTGGGATAATCGCAACAGCATGGTTGCAGTAAACGACGCCCAGGTCATCCGTCACTCCCTATGTAATCCAAGCGTTAGTTTGATTGGCATTAATTTCGATAATTGAACGCACTGCATACGACGCGGACCCCTCCGTGGCATCGCTCACCGCCACAACCCGACACTGCAGAATGGCATGGCTTGAGTGCTGAGGCCCCGACTGATTACCACGGGCGGAGGTTCGATGTGTGATGACTGGGTTCCGATGGGTATATATGCCAGGGCCGTATCTAAGCCAGAAAGTGTGATCAGTAAAGCAAAGCAGGGGCATTCATACGGACCCAATTTACACTCCGTCATGAGACGATTCTCCGAAGAGAATGTTACTGAACGCACCATTCATGGCGTTACACAGAGCACAAGATTTTGATTTGCACGGGCGGACTTCTTCATCTCTGCAGCTGGCGATATAACATGTCACCATTCCTCCGTAGTAGCTGATGACGATAGTATGGTTCTCGTTCATCTCCCTGTTGGACAAGAACCGTCAACTCCTTAAACTATTTGCGTAGAATATATGAGCTCACATAGCCGTGTTGAAGCGTCGGTAAACCTCATATGAGACCTTGATGCTATAGATAGCTGCTACGGAACATAATTCAATGCCATCCGACAACCAAAGCTCTTCCATCCGCTGACTGACTACGGTTATCAATAAGCGGTGATGTTAGTGTAAAGTCATTGCGAGCCTATGATTTTGGAAATGGCGCTAACTTTTTTGCGCTAACGGGACGCTAGGATTCTCTCTCAGAAGCGTCACCGTGCTCTCAGCTGGGGCAGGAGCAGGGCTTGCGGCAGCTGTCCTGGGAGAGATGTTGGCTTGACTTGCTTGATAGCAGAGGATTCCGCAGTATTCATGAAGGACGACGGTACCGGAATCGTTGACTTCTCGGCTTTTCTTTCGTTGTTTGCAATGCTAATTTATGATCCGGGATTATCAGAATACTCGAGCAATTCATGGGCGGTTAAACAAACGTTGCATAATTTCCTTTGCCTGAGCGCCACTAAGTTTGTAATGAGGTTGGGAGCTGAACTATTGGAACTTGTAGCCAGATAAAGAGCGTACTGTCTCTCGCCGCTCTTTCGGCTAGCTTCTCTGAAGCCTCATTGAGGCAGACTGTTAAGGAGGATGATTAATCTACTGAAATTACTCCGTAAATCAAGGCTCACATCGACTAAAAACGTTGTGCCCAGCAATTTTGGGATGGATTCCACAGTTCTATAAGAGTGGTAGTGGCTTAAAAGAACGCCAGGCTAGCAGTTGAGAGCTTACTGTGCACAAGTCATAATTATTCCTGGACATGGCCGGACTCCGCTTGTGGATGGGTAATAAGGCTTGAGAACGCTTAGTTCCTGTTATTGTAGTCGGGCGACTTGCGAGCGGTGGAGGAGAGGACGGCAAGTACGTGATGGTTGTGGGAAGTCCCGACCTACCTTCCTTCGTCCCAGATGCTTAACAGTTCCCCTCATGCATTCGTCAGCGCATATGCTTATTAATTGGAATAAGATCGAGTAGCGCATAAAAGCGATGATTGTTATACACATAAAGGGCAGTATTTGTCCATTCGGGCGAAAGACGCATCTGATCGGCGGCCTAATCTTTGTTCCTCCCCTTCCTGAAATCCGACCCCAGGTGTGCCCACTTTTTAATCAATGACATTCTGTCTCCACCTTTCCCTCGTTCAGAGCGGGGTCCTTGAGTGGAAAGGCGGACAGTTCGGGTCATAAGCTGCAGTACATCGTCTGTGACTGCGGGCACTGATGACCCAACTATCGGGGCTGGAGCCAAGCTATTTGTAGATGGGAGGTAGCTGGTGGATCCATTGGCTCGTCCATCACCCAATCTACCTGGTAAAGTGACTGGTGTACCGAGAGCACGAGCTGCAGAGGTGGCTGGCTGCTCGTTAGCCTGAGGAAGTCCGAAGGGAGCCCTTGGGTCTGTATATCCCAAAGGTTCGCTTGCTCTTTCAGACGAGTAGCTGTCATCTAGACAGTCAGAAGTTAGTATGGTTGGTAATGTGGAAGTTGGAGATGGAGTTATCCTCACTTCTCTGCTGGTAGAGCCTTGGGGGAGCCATGAAATCGCCGAGTGCTTCACTCTCTTTAACCAGAGGACGAAATCAGCACACAACCAGAAACGAGCGCTATGGGAACCCACCAGTTGCTAAAGGCGCATAGACTTGATTTCGCTCTATCAAATAGGTAGTCGAAGTTAGCGGTCTGAAATCTGGGGGGCAGGGATATAATCGCGAGCTGGACGGCGAATCGTCGATCGCTCGTTTAGAAGCAAAGACGCCACAGCCTTCCGCAAATCGGAACTCGGGAAGCGGTATAAAATGTCATGAGGAGGTGTAGGAAGCCCAGTGCTTTGACATCCGCGGAGAGTCAGCGACGCGTTAACTTACCATTCGCAGGCGTTGGCCAAGGCTGAGTTCCGGCGAGTCCTACACCGACGTGAGGTCAATACAAACACCTAAAACTCGAGCTAGACAAGTGATCGTACTAGATGGCTCTACGACCGGCGGTGGTGCGATCATAATTGTCTGGCCAGAGGGGAGATTCGGAGTCAAAGGCGGAGTCGGTTCCCAACCACTTGAGTAAGGGGAGAAAGCAGGTGCCCGCACTGGGGTCGTGTCATCGTCCCAGGGATCTGACGGTGGTACTGGTGCCTTTGGTAAGGACGTTCGTCGGAGAATCTTTCTCTTATCGTGTGCTTCTGATGCGCAAGCTAGAGCGGATAGATCCAAGAAAGGAAAATCGTAAGTTTCTGATCGGTGGGCGTGGCCATTCGCAGGTCCATACTTTTGCTACAATAGTAAGACCCGTTGAACTGAGGTTGAACTTGACAGTTCTGAAGGATTAATACTTGTTATGTGAGGCAGGGGGCTTGACGAGCAGATCAGCTAGCGGCACGTACGCGACACAATGAAGGGGGGATGTGAGGGCGCTGTGGCGCATCTACAAAAAGACCGAGTAAGATTTGCGTCGGCAGGAGCGATCAAAGCACGTACCTTGTTGGATCGGTTGAGTGGAGGGAGGGTCTTGAGTGGAGATTACTCCATCTTACGTGTTCACAACCATGTTAAAAGGGGCTTCCGTCACGAAGGTCAGTTAGTAAACTCACCTTCATCCGGCACTGGATCCTCCCTGCGAGGAATATTGCGTGCAGGTGGCTCATCTACAACCACATTCGTGACTGAGAGGCAGCCACGGACGGTAGACCAATGATCTCAGCTCACCAATGAACAAGTAAGGTGAAGACATGGATCCAGTATTGACTTATTGACTTGATCTTTAGAGACAAGAGGGCGAACTAGATGTGGGATCGGTTTCGTACCTGGACCTGAGAACCATGGGTCTAGCGGTTTGATGTGGAGACGTAAGTTTGCTGTTGTGAAGCATAGCATGCATGTAATAACGGGACGTACAGTATGGCTTCGGTGGTGTTGCTGACCCGTCCGCCTTGGACGCTGAAGGCAACTCGTCCTGCTCGTCGTCAGCGCGTGGCAGAGGCTTGACGGCTCCGTCATCGCGAGCTAGTGGTTGGTTCGCATCTGTTGTACCTATCAAAGTGGTAAAAAAAAAAACTCTTTCCGGTTCTCAGAGCGAGATTCCGGCTTTACCTGCGTTAGCTGCTGTTTTAGCCGTCTTCTTCGCAGGCGCGTCCGTAGCGGGTGGACCAGGTGATGCGGGTAGAGGGATGTACGCCGGATCCAAAACGACCGGCCGGACAGGTTTGGGACTTGCGATAACAATAGGCTTTCGGGGAGCTTCAATTGTAATGGTCTCTGCGGTGCTCGTTGAGGGAGCTAGAGTGGTTGCTGAAAGGTAAGAATTTGACGATTGTTTAGTTCGACGTCATACAAGAGGCATATCCGGGAGCCATAGATCCAATTTACTCACCTCGGGTGTGGTCCGTTGTCGAGTTGTCCTTTGCGCTCGCATCTGTTTCTGGAGTCGTGGCATATAAGTCGTCGACGGAAGACACCCCGAACCGCCGACGCCTGTGTGGTGCCCTGTGCAGAGTACGATATTAGCCACAGAATGTAAGTAGAGAAGGAATTCCTTACACGACCGAATATGTACTCAGTTGCAGAGGCTTAAGCCTTCTCCTGCCGGCGCGCGATGCTGGAAGAGTGGAGGAGGTGTTGGTATGCGGGATGGTAAAGGTCCTAAGAAGGAAGGACCCGCTGGTGCTTTGGGCAGCGAACGACGTATCGGAGGCACTAGTGGAGGTTTGGTCGTTCTCTTCGGTCGGACAGGACTGGTCGGGACCACTCGGGAGCTGTTTACAGTGGCCGCTGTCGTTGGTGACGGATCTCGAGTACTAGTTCTGATGCGGTACACGAGAAGGTGCGTTGGTATGATGGCCATGGATTGACTGCAGAACACTGTCCCTGCATCGTCGACAAAGCCCTAGAGCCAAAAAGAACGTGACGTTAAAAAAAATGCGAGCGTTCTCGAGACAGCTAACGAACCGCATAGGGATTTTTGACTTGAGCGGAATCGCCCAGCGTCACGACACGGCATTGAATGAGGACAAAGTTGGAATCCGAGCGCTTCCGAGCTGCCGAGTCGAACGCTGGTGTCTTCCGCGCGGGCGAGTCCGAAACTGCCGCTTGGTGCGCTAACGCCGGATTCGTATAGCTGTAGATACCAGGTCCGTGTCTGTATTGGATAGTCGAGAGGTCGCATCATCACCCAAAAAATGGCGTAGAACGGTCACTTACTTGCCCTCCGTGGACGACGCTCCGTAGACCACCTGACTAAACGCACTTCTGATGGCGTCGCAGACCGCGCATGATTCCAAATTACATGGGGCTGGGTCGTTGTCGTTGGCGATGTCGCAGGCGGCTTTTCCACCGTAGTAGGTGGTGACAACCGTGCAGCCGTCGTTTGATTGTCTGGACCCTGCCGTA
>WSUI01000848.1:0-15349 GCA_019633595.1 Tulasnella sp. UAMH 9824
AGACAATTGGGAAAAATTTACCCTTTGTTAGAGGTAAGCTGATGGGAACAAGATCCCATGAAGTGCCATGGGCAAGACATAGTAGAATTTCAAATCATGAAATGGGCCTTGCCAAGCCATTTTGAAATTGGGCATCTACTAGGGCTCTGTGTCGAGACACCGTATTCCCGTTCCCGATCCCCGCTACCTCGCGCTCCATGCTGCCTGTGCCAAGGTGGTTCATCGGAGCGGTATGGCCGAAGTTTTGAACAAGCTTCTTGAAGATCTGGAGCGAACGGATCTGCTTGCAAGTGATGGCTCATCTGCCAATTTACTTTACCACGCCCTCACGATGGCTGTAGTGTAGTAGATCTTTATTCTTCTCTATCATTATGACGTCCTTGTAATGGCATGGTCACCGTTAAAGTGTGATTCGGAACGAACTCACTCCGAGTCGCTATCGACAATTGTGACGACCAGTGGGATCAAGCCTGTTGCCTTACTGCCCTCTGGTTGGTTGATCCCGTTACGGTTTCATTACCACTAATGATAGCTGGTCGTAAGAATAATAAAAATCTATCCAATCACCCACAGGGCTCGTTGGGATTAATGACAAACACAACGACGTTGCAAAGCGCATCGAACCCTCGTCGCCAGGCTTCGACTCCGTCGGCCTAGAGTGGATTCGACTGGATAGTACAGCGGGCGTTACCACTGGCTCATCATCACAGGTTGGTGAATCTGATGCTTCCGTTCTCGCAGAAATTCCTCCCTTCAAGAGATCACCGCTTTCGTCGGGTATCAGGCCTTTCCGTTCTGTTGAAGTTGTCCTCCATTTGAATCACGAAACTTCCATCACACCGCCATATTCGGGAATTCTGCACCCGCTATGTGCGCAAGGCGCGGATGTCAAAAGGTAGCTCATTGCTTAAACGGAGAGTGGGGCATTGTTGGCACTGACATGATAGACCCAACACAGGCAAGTTCGTGATGGAGGCGTCATGGTTGTTAAGGTCTGATATGGTGACATCATGGTGACGATTTATGGCTGGTACGCCGGGTGCTCCATACTGTCCACGCCACAGAATAGCTCATTTCTCGATCTGGTGATCGCCTGACCAAAAGGGGGGCTCCTGGGAGGGCCGGTCTCCAATACCTTGGGTGTGCCACGAACTGGTGATTGGTCACTCCATATGGTCACATGAGCCGTGAGGCGGATATCATGCGGCGAAAAAAAACTTTACCGAACGCCGAGTAGGCGGCGACCACCCATGGAATCGCAACGACTAAAGCTCATGTCTCTGCAGGAACTTGAACCCATGTTCCCTCAGAAGCTGGGTACATACCACTCCAAGGACCCCGACCCAGATAAAGATAAAACCATTCCTTTCCTGCAAGCATTGTTCGAATTCGCTCCAACAGCAGCTGGGCAGCACAGTGTCGCCGTCGACATACTCCCATGCGCCACCGACGAGTGTCTGGAGGAACTTGCAAAACGATACCTATATGGGCTCATACTTCCCAGTCAGTTTTTTCTTGAGCCTGTTCCCTCATTCGTAATAATGACCCCACCTTGATAGTACGAGTTGGTGGGAGGAAAACATGTCCTGAATCGGATCATAGTTCGAGAGTGTTCGCCGACTTTGACCCAACCATGAATTCCGACCTTGTGGAACCTGCCAAGGCCGGCGACCTGCTAACTATTCGGGACCTTGTAAGTATTATCCTCTGAGTTACATTGTGCATATCTTGGATTTTTACCAGGTTCTCCGCAGAGAAAATTACTGATGCATTTTATCCGGGAGGGTCGATCTCAATGCAGTAGAAGCTTGCAACACTGAGCTAAAGTCTAGTGAATTATGGTCGGTTGTGAACAATGCACACATACTTCCATTTTCGCTGATGCCGCCCGACGAAGAAAACTCGGTAAGCCGACTTGCCAAACGGCACCCATTAACGTCCATTTTACAGGTCAATTAGGGTCTCCCCTCATTCCTTCCACTATCGCCAACATTTGATTATACAAGCACAGAATCCTGGCAAGATCTTTTGAAAGATATCCAAGATTGGCTTGTCACGGTTTCTGCAAAGAATGAGCCCCAGTCGCGCGACTGGGGGCTGGAGCTGTTTTGGATTGCATTTGTAGCTTCTCATCCCGAGTTTATTGTACATGCGGCCAGTGGCTGACCTGGAATAATCGTATCCCTCTTCAAGGCCAATTTATAGCCAAGTGGCTGTCTGGAGACATGAATTTTGGGGAGGAACTTGAAGCACCCCTTTCATTAAGCGGAGGCGCACGGTCGGCCCGCATGGAACTTTGCGACTGATTCCGTAAAAAAGTGTCCTCCTGCTAAACTTCGGTACCTCGAATTGATCTCATATCTCTACATCCTTGTCTATTATATCTAATAACTAGCTGGCTTCTATTCTACTCAATCTGAATCCGCGAAACAAAGAGTCGTGCTTCCCGTCGAAAAAGCCCACGTACGGATCGTACTAATTCGATATCTTCTGACCTCCCTCCCTTCCCGGTTAGGGTCGATCAAACATTTCAATAAATGTCGGGCAGAGGTTGATCGATCAAGCTCTGCATGAGCCACTTGGCCTTGTGCCGATATCAGAAAGGCGGCCAATCCTCTTCCTAAGGGACCTGAAACCCTCCGTCGGAGTCCGCCAAGGTCTCTAGAAGGATGGACTACGCCCTTAATATCTTTGAACGCTTCACTTCAGTGTTACATCGACCTTGACATCCTGAGGGCCTTTATTAGCTCTAGGGACGCCTTTTCGAGATTAACGCGGGGTTCGGCAAGATGTTTTTCCATAAACATTAATTTCTAGGGAAGGCTGAATTGCGCGTATACATCTATTACCGGTACTGTATCTTCAAAAGGATGGAGGGACCAGGAAATATCCCTCAATGGATCAAGATATTGAACTCTACTTTATCACTGCTGTGTTTATATCATCATCGAAGCTCAGTTTCGCCCCGGAATCAAGCCAGTCGCGGGTCGCTTTCCGGGACATGTCCAGTCATAATGGCCACAAATGCAGTCATTCCATCAGGTCGCCCGTATCTTACGAGGCGTCCTGTGGCTTAGAGAATGGACGGTGGAGAGGTATTGGTCTAAAATTGGACGTCGCTTCGGCCCTCAAAACCTTACCCGTCTCTTCCACAGGCCTCCCTAGAGAAAGAACTAAAGGCTCCCATTCCGTGTGCTATTATCGATTTTGCTATAAAGTGTACAAAAAATTATCCAGTAACATCATACGGCTTCCGACGGTTGATCTCCCACATCTGGCGGATAGAATGTAGTGGAAGGGCTCCCACGTGTGGGCGGATACGAGCGAGTGGGAGGCCCGTATCCGGCCCCAGCAAGCTGCCCAAAAGCCGTTAGAATCGGTAGCTCAGATGGGTTGCAGAATGAAATGTACCGTTTGGCAGACATCGATCATCTGTGGACGATCCGACGGCTCATAGTTCCAGCATCTTCGGAGCAGCTCCCAAATGGCGTCTTCCATCCCCGGGTGGTCTTCTGGTGAAGGCGTTTTTCTCTCATACGCGACACGCATGGCTACTGTCGTATCGTTCAAAATCTTCCAGAAAGGATATTTGTCGGTCATCGTCTCTGGAAGCGTTTAGATAAGCGAGCGTTGAGTTGCGACGAGTATCCGCGCCTACCAAGAGTAACACAGGCAAATGAAAACACATCCGAGTGCAGGGTAGATTGGCTATCTCGGATTACTTCAGGTGCGCTATACCGCGTAGTGTGTGAGACCGGCCCGGTGGTGAAGCCCGTGCGGAGCTGCTCGACACGTCTGGAGGTTCCAAAGTCGCATATCTTAGCTTCATGCTTGTCAGTTACACAAACATTGGTCTGGCATATGTCGTTAGTATTTGGCAACCGACTTCCTAAATGAAACCCTTGACTCACCGTCTTGAGGTCTCCATGGATGATCGACGGCGTCTGGATGTGGAGATATTTGAGACCTTCAGCGATCTCCCGCACCTGATGGTTGAGTCTAGAAGTGCGTCGTAACAATGTAATTCCCACAATATTCCACTCACCAGCCGTCGACGGTTAGCATCGGGGAAATTCTCTAGGTACTTCTTCAATGTGCCGTTTTCACACCAAGGGCTGATCAAACATGATATTCCATCCTCAATGGCAAACCCGAGAAGCTCAAGAACGTTTGGATGATCAAGTGCGCTCCATGAGTAAATTTCCCTTCCAAGTCGCTTCAACATTCGACTCTCTTCACCGAGTTCCATGTCAATATATCGCAATGCCTTGACGGCAACCTGACGAGGTTATCAGGTTAGATGAAGCTCACCATCAAGGTGACAAGGGATTTACCACACGATCTCCAAGCTTTGCTCGTGAGACATCGCTAAAACATCCTCTAAAAATCGTCTCGGTTCTCTCGGTGAGTTGACCGGTGCGATCTAAAGCACTGAGTCTTGCCGAGCGCTCCCCACTTGCCGACGACAAGCCGTGCTGTAGTTCACTAATTTCAAGCCCACCCTGGAGCGGGCGCAGTGCGTTACCTGGTGTCTCGGGTGGACTATTTGCAGTAAGAGGCTCGTCATCTCACCGGTTATGAATCACAGCTGTGGAGGGGACGCACTTGGAACCGCCAATAACTGGGAAGGGTCTAGCCTCAGGAGTTGAATCATATGGGGAACCAACACCTTCGGGCTTTGGACGTCGAGCTTTGGATAATCTTCAGCTGAGGAAAACCCTGAGCATGATGAAGGCACGTACAAGTAGTTTCGTTGTGATCAGTGTTATGAGGTTCTGCTCTTTGTGTTAGATCTCCGTTTTCACTACAGCTGCGAGGTGAGTCTAGTGGAAAGAAGGCAGCTCCCACTTGAGGTGAACGCGTGCTGGGGCTGTCTGTTGAGTTGCACTCGCCGGCCGGAGGGCGGATGGACATAGTTTCCCCGCATCCCGTCGCTCGCCCAGAGAATTGAAACTTCTCAAAGTCTGTCCCACTGGAGAGTAAATCGTGTACATCGTTACCGAAGACACTGATTTCTGGTCCCAGCAAAGCCTTCTGGAGATTGGGCTGATAGTTAGGGCAACGTCGAGAGCCTCCGGGGTCGCATATTTTAGCTACATGCTGGTCAGTTACACAAACATAGGTCTGGCATACGTCGTCAGTATTTGGCCATGAACTTCGTAAATGGAACCCTCGACTCACCGTCTTGAGGTCTCCATGGATGATCGGCGGCGCCTGGAGGTAGAGATATTTGAGACCTTCAGCGATCTCGCGTCCCTGTGGTTCGAATATCTCGGTACGTCGTAAAGATATAACTCCGATATTCTACTGACCAGCCGTCGACGGTTAGCATCGGGGAATTTCTGCAGATAGTCTTGCAATGTTCCGTTGTCACACTGAGGGCTGATCAAACATGGTACTCCACCCTCAGAGCCAAATCCAAGAAGCTCAAGGACGTTTAGATGATTAATTGAGGTCCATACGTAAATTTCTCTTGCAGGCCGCTTCCATCTTCGACGCTCGGCGCCTTCGATGTTCGAAATTCGCAATGCCTTGACGGCAACCTGACGAGGTTATCAGGTCAGGTGCAGCTCATCATCATGCTGACAAAGGACCTACCACACGATCTCCGAGCTTTGCCTGTGAGACATCGCCCAAACACTCTGTAAACTTCGGCTCCGTTCTCTCCGTGATTTGACAGGTGCGATCCCAAGCGTCGACTCGCTCCGAGCGCTTCCCACTTGCCGACCGCAAACCCTGCAGTTCATCGGACTCAAAGGGGAATTTTATGTCTGACTCGGTTGATGTCGAGAGGGTACGGCCTGGCACGGCCTGGTTGACCCAAGAGGAGTGACAATGGGATTTCGGGGCTTCTTCACGTTGAGTATCATCAGGTTGAGTAGAGACGCTCTCTCGACGAGACCGGTCGGAGGAAGGAGGCGAGAACGGTGCTTGGCTTGTTGTTTCGGGCGGGCTGTTTGTGGCGGGGGGCTCGTCATGTCACCGGCCGCCAATCACCAATGTAGAAGAGACGCACTTGAAACCGCTAACATAGGTCGGGCGCCTAGCCTTAGGGATCGAATCATGAGGGGGATCCACAAACGGGGACTTTGAACGCCGAGCTTTGGATAATCTTCAGCTGAGGAGCAGCTTTCCGCTGGGATGCACTCACTGGTCGGAGGGCAGATAGACATAGTTTCCGCCCATCCCGTTGCTCGCGCAGAGGACTCGGACTGCATAACATCTGTCCCGGTGGGCACTGAATTCTGTACGTCGCTACTCAAGGCGTTGATTTTGGGCTCCGGCAGAGGAATCGGGAGGCGGTGTTCGTCTGGACCTGGACTGGCGGCACTGGATGCCAGTTTCCGTTGAGTGGGTCTGTCCTCTCCATGGACTTCGTCGCACCAGTTGGAGCAGCAACAATTAGAGAAGCAAGACCCCATACAATTTTCAGGTCGATGGATGGAGCGGAGAGTACTAAGGCGCAGGGACAAGTTCAAGTCCAACTTCCACCACGCAACGCTTCCATATCCACTCGAGGATTGCCCGGTGCGCCTCACGGGAACGTCATTCCGTCAACCTGGAGAATAAATTGCATCCCACCGGTTTAGTTTCACGAGTCAACTTCCATAATTTGCCTGCCAACTGGCTCAATCCAGCTAAACTTAGTTCAGAGAAGCCCATATATTGATAAGATCACGTATGCCTAGAACCCTTCAATATATGGTCATGGGTCTTACCAGCAGGAATTCGCGTGTCCCTGAGCGACGGTCAGCTTTGGGTGTTCAGCCTCGCCTTGGACTTCCGCTCTCAGTTCCGATTCTGACGCCCCTCAACACCCCTCCCCTTTTGATCTTTTTTTGATCGTATAGCGACCCCCCTCCGAGCGACCCCCCCAGCGACCCCTTCCAATCGGAAGGTGCTGACTAAGTCTTCATCTCGGGTGACGCGCCAGAGGGAGTTCACCGAGGGAGCGTAAGGGTCTTCGCCAGCGTCGCCTTCACATCAGACGATGTGAGCGATTGAGCCGTCAGTGTCAGCTCCGGAGGGAACGAGTCACGGCCGCAGTCCCGACGTGTAATTTGTTGCCGTCGACCATAGCCATGACGGCGGCGACGGCACACAGTCGTCATATGTATATGAAGCTTTCACATAGGTAATCATGAGTCTACCGAAAATTTCGTCTTGTCACATGCTCATACAGCCGTTGTTGTGGAGTGGTTGTCAGTGCCACCAAAGTGCTACGCGCCAATGCTTGAGGGCAAAAATGAGGAGAGCATAGCATTATATTGAAAACTATTAGCTACACACAGTCGCTTTGTGCTGTCGCTGCCGTCGTGAGCACGGCTCACAATGACAACGACGCGTCGGTTGGGACTGCGACCGTACCCTCCCTGACGCCGACGGTGCCATCGCTCACATCGTCTGATGTGAAGGCGACGCTGGCGAAGACCCTTACGCTGTTTCGGCGAGCTCCCTGTGGCGTGTCACCCGAGATGAAGACTTAGTCAGCACCTTCCGATTGGAAGGTGTCGCTCATTAGAATAAGCCTTATCAGCTACAGGCATATTAAATAGCCCGCTGTTATTGACGATATTCAACAAAAATCGATGATTCAACTTCGCGCCCTGCCGACGCCGCCAGAACCAATTCACCCCCCCAGATCCGTGCGCCTTTGTCAGCACGTTCCATTGAGTGTTCGGTTTGCCTTCGCGCGTAGTCCACACTCCAATATGCCTAGCCAAAGATACGAGTGAAGTAGTAGATTTGACCCATAGATAGTAATATTGTATACTAAGATCAAATGTCCTAAATGCTAATATCTGTCCTCTGTCGAGGCCCGCACCTTCCGGTAACACTAGCGAAGAACCTCCCACCGGCGGGCGCTGATCGAGTCTCTTAGTGACGAACCCGAACTGGACTGCTCCCACTCGGACGCCAGAGGAGTAACCGTCCGACAGAACTTGACACTGTCTGCGTTCAGCGCCTTCTACATGCTCAACATCGCCGTCTCGAACAGACCATCGTTGGAAGTCGTCACAATACCCCTTCCTTGCTCCAGCTAGACATTCGCGTCTCCGCTCCTTCTTCACTCTCCTCATCGCTCAAATCCTCAGCGCTTCGAAAGACAATATGGGATCCGTGGAGCAGGAATGACCATCGCAAACAGACTTACATACAGGAGAAGTATTTGGATTTTGGGGAAACGCGCGTTTCCTGATCGAAAAAAGTCCGAAACTACCACTTTAAAAATGAGGTGACGTAAGGTGAACTGGGTATCTGCGAGTTCGGGTACTCAGGCGTCTGAACACTTTCAGGAAAGCTCTTCCACCTACCTCGTTCAATCAAGGATAGCCTTAGCGAGGTCAAGCTATCGTTCAGAAACCCAGTTAGCGTCCTTGGGAAAACCGGCAATTGCAACCGATCCGTGATGGACACCGAGTCCCTTCACATAATGAGTTACATAACAAAGTCCCTCGTACTTGGGTCGCATGTGCTGTGCATCGAGCACCGTGCTCACAAGATGCCGAGCGGGCGGGAATGTCAAGTTTTGCGCAGACAAAGATTTATGTTTGATTATGTTCTTGCACTTAGTTAGGCACGAGCAAAGGACTGATTCCAGACCGTCTGGAGCGCATTGGTGACTGACTCTTGATTTATGGCAGATCGCGAACCAGGCGCCTACGCTCGCGCTGCGTACGAATCAGCCACCCAGATCTTGCCGCCTTCAGATAAGTCAACGCAAATGGTTTCAGGGGGGCAGAACTCACTCATATTATCGTCGTTGTCCTTGTGGCCCTATCCAGGGGCAGACATTGGAACGGCAATAGTCGACATGGCCCAGTTCTAAGCGGGACTCTGACGATAACGCTTATTTGCCTCGCCGAGAACTTCGGCCGAGACACGCTTTCGCGTGACTTCGATTCATCAGACCAGCATGTGTGCATGGATGCTAGATTAGAGGCTCTAGATAAACGACACGAACTATATAGGTGGAACTTTGTAAATATTTCTACGTCAAATGCGAACACAACGATAGAAACGTCCGAGTGTAGAATAGGGTAGGCGGTGTCAGCCTTCAGGGGGCAAGAAAGCTTGAAACACCCGATAAGTTGCCGACCGGGTACCAGGAAGGTTGCCGCGTCCTTCTTCGAATCCGAGGCTCTGCCCGCAAATTCTGCTGCTTGGCGGAACAGCCGATTCGCTCCTGTGACTTCAACTGGGTTCAGTGCTATCGATCTGCACGGAGCACCGCCCGGTGACGTTTCATAGAAGATCGGAGAGGCAGCGAGTAAATTAGCTGAAGAGGAGGGCGCTGAGGTTATTCGCCTCAGGTCTGGTGGAATGACAGGAATGAAAGTGGCCACTAGGCAGGGTGTTTCAGGCCAGAGGCTGTAGGCTTAGTGCAGAACCGGTGTTTGCTGGGTAGTTCAGACGTAGGCGTGGTAAAAATCATGTCTACCGAAGGGGGTTTGTCTCTAAAAACGCACTTCTGGATAGACTGTTACGGTCCCTAGCTACAATTAGGGTCATCCCGTCTATGGGACTGAAGGAGATCTTCCTGGACAACTGAGGCCGCGAGATGACTTTTTGGCACTCACTCGGCCTCATCCGCCCCCGTCTCTTCCCACATGCTCCCCTGAAAAAACGAGCTGCAAGCTCCCAGCATGATGCACTATTCCAGCATGTGATGACGAAGGAGTCATCCAGTAATATCATACCGCCTCAGACGGTTGACGTCCCACGTCCGGGCCGGTCGAAACGTGTGGACGAATAAGGTGGGGGCGGATAGAAGCCCGGGGGAGACCCGTATCCCGCCCTGGAAAGCTACCCAGAAGTCGTTAGAATAGGTAATTCAGATGGGGTGCAGAGGGAAATGTACCGTTTGACAGACATCGATCATCTGTGGACGATCCGACGGCTCATAGTTCCAGCATCTTCGGAGCAGCTCCCAAATGGCGTCTTCCATCCCCGGGTGGTCTTCTGGTGAAGGCGTTTGTCTCTCGTACGCGACACGCATGGCTACTACCGTATCGTTCGGAATCTTCCAGAAAGGATATTTGTCGGTCATCGTCTCTGAAGCGTGAAGATAAGCGAGCATTGAGCTGTGATAGGTAATTACGCATACCAAGAGCAACGCAGGCAAACGAAAACACATCTGAGCATAGGGTGGGATCCTGGCCATCTCGGAGTATTTCAGGTGCGCTATACCGAGTAGTGGTTGGGACTGAGCCAGAGGCGGTGAAGCCTGCCCTAAGGTGCTCGACAAGTCTGGAAGTTCCAAAGTCGCTTATCTTAGCTACGTAGTCGCCAGTTACGAGAACATTGGTCTGGCCTATATCGTCAATCTTTGGCAATGGGTTTCTTAAAAGGAACCCTCAACTCACCGTCTTGAGGTCTCCATGGATGATTGGCGGCGTCTGCGCGTGGAGATACCTGAGACCTTCAGCAATTTCGCGCACCTGAGGTTCGAACTTATAGGTACGTCGTAACAATATCACTCCCATATTCCACTCACCAGCCGTCGACGGTTAGCATCGGGGAATTTCTGCAAGTACTGTTTCAATGTGCCGTTTTCGCACCAAGGGCTGATCAAGCATGGTATTCCATCCTCAATGGCAAATCCAAGAAGCTCAAGGATGTTCGGATGATCAATTGCGGCCCATAAGTCAATTTCTCTTGCAAGTGGCTTCAACATTCCGCTCTCTTCAGGGCTTTCGATGTTCGTGAGTCGCAATGCCTTGACGGCTACCTGACGAGATTATCAGGTCAGATGCACCCCGCCCTCAAGCTGACAAAAGACCTACCACACGATTTCCAAGCTTTGCCTGTGAGACATCGCTAAAACTCCTTTGAAACTTCGGCTTGGTTCTGTCCGTCAGTTGACCGGTGCGATCTAAAGCGTCGAGTCTCTTCGATAGCTTCCCATTTGTCGAGGACAAGCCATGGAGTTCGTTGACTTCATGGAAGAATTCTCTCTCTGGCCTGGTTGATGCCGTGATGCAACGTTCTGATCGCTTGACCCACGAGGAGTGACGATGGGAATGGGATTTGGGGACTTCATCAGGTTGAGTAGAGACGCTCCCCCGGCGAGACCGTGACGAGGGAACAGGCGGGAACGGTGGTTGGCTTGGTATCTCGGGTGGGCTACTTGCAGTAGGAGCTCGTCATGCCACCGGGTCCCAATCACTGCTGTGGATGAGACGCACATGAAACCGCCAAGAACGGTATGGGGTCTAGTCGTATGGGTTGAACGACGTGTTGGGCGCCGAGCTTTGGATAATCTTCAGCTGATGGTCGGCCGCTTATTGGGTTCTACTCACAGGCCGTGGGTTGGATGGACGTGGTTTCCTCCCCTCCTGTTGCTCGCCCAGAGGACTTGAAAGGCGTAATATCTGCCCCAGTGGGGAACGAAACCTGCACATCATTACTGAAGACACACGTTTCGGGCGCCGGGGAAGTCATTCGGAGACTGTGGTCTGACCTTGCCGTGGAAATATTGATTTCTGGACTGACAGCATTTGTTGCCGGTTTCCGTTCAGCAGGCCCATCGCCCCCGGTAGTGTCTTCAATTTGCTTAGAGGAGCAACACCCCATAGAACGTTGAAGTCGAGGGATGAGGTGAGCGTACTCCAGTGCCGGGTGCATGGACAAAGCCAAATTCAGCTTCCTCTGTGGAAAACATGTTACCTCTCACCGGTTTGGATTCATGAGCCGACGCGCATCGATTGGCTGCCGTGTAACTCTGATTCGCTCAATTACCTGCCGTGTAACTCTGGTTCGCCCGACACGCTCAATCCAGCAGGAACCGGCGTGTCTTTAAGCGCCCATCAGCTTTCTCTACTCAGCTTCGCCTCTGGCACCCCTCCCCTCTTGATCCCATATCTTTTTCGGTCCTATCCCCTCTCATCGGTCTTCTTGGTTAGGCTCTCTTCCAGCTCTGTCCACCGTCTCCTGTGTCGCCAGTGCTGTTTGTTTCTCGCACGTGGCAGTGATCTCGGTTACTCGATAACGGTCAATCCGTTCGCTTCGAGCTTTTTGATCCTCCACGCCCTTCCATGGGTTTGTTCCGTTCTGTCGGCGAGGCTCTCGCCCTCCACCCCCTCGTTTTTCACCTTCTTTTCCTGCTCTGTTGCGCATGGTCAATGGTGATGTACTCTGCCTGGTTAATCCGCTCGCTTCTGGCTTCTCGATCTTCTCGTCGTAAAATTTCTGTGAAGATCGAGCGGACAGCTGAGCTTCAAATGCCTTATGCTGAAGCATGTGCCTTTAATAGCCTCTCTTTGTATATCCGGGACTGGCTATTCTGGTATCCAAGTTGAATGCGGATGCACACTGACCAGATGAATCCGAACACCGCTCTCCCGGGGGTGGGGTACAGAAGGGGCTGAAGGACACAACTTTTACGGCCATTAATTTTATGAAAGAAATAACGTACATTCAGAAGTACTTACGAAACGCCAGTCGCCCCCCGCCGACTCTAAGCCAGGGAAAAAGATTTGATTGTCCCAACAGGAGGCGCGTCACGATCACGTAACCTCGACTGGCCATTTGACCAGACCAAGTTCAATATCTTGTCGCATGACAGGCATTTGGCGGATCTACGAGTATCGGTTGGGTTTGTGATGCAAGTATCGTTGCGGGCCGTTCTCAACGGGGTTACCCTGGGTTGTGGTTCCCGCTTGTCAACCTCCCACGGTTGCCATGATGACTAATGGTAGGCGCAAGCCAACAGAGGCCTGGACCCTCAAAATTGGCTGCCCCGAAAACGTCCGCAAGCTGGTCACCGGAATTGCTCGCCGCTTGAAGCCAGCGAGGTTGTGAAACACATCATCCTGTCAGACAAAGATGCCACCAGGATTTATTAAAGCAAAACAGGATCATTCTCCACACGGCCATAGCCGACTTTTCAGGCTGGTGAGGTTCCCGTCTTACCACGTACCCACCGGTTCCACGTTCAGCCATTCAAGATAGACCAATAAATCTCCATAAGTAACCATGACAAGAAATTAAAGCGGACGAGTGCCTGCACTTGCATTTAGCGACTACAAAGCTTATCCTATAGGGGGTTCAACGCATATGCAAGCAGTGTCTTGGGGTAGAGGCCCAGACAGCTTGCACTTCCTAAGCGATTTTGACGAAAGAGCATTTACAAGTGCGACCGACGAAGGCGTGGAAGACTCGCGTTTGGAGGTGTTGAACGAACAAACCAGGGCGCGCTATGAGACGGTGAGTGACGTCATCAGTTCACAAAGGCTCGTCGATGAGATTCAAGCGCCACAACAGCCATGTATTATCATAGCGGTAGGGTCTTCCTGTAGTATGCGGGTAGTTTCGTGTTTGAAAGGGTGTGCTTGTAATATGGAAGGATTCTTACAGCCGATTGGCCACTCTAGATATAGTCACACGAACCCAACGTCATCACTCCAAAATATCAAGAGCAGTCCCTCGAGCGTATTCGATTTAATTTGAATCCCTCACCCCCTTCTCCGCAGTGGATACATTAGAGATGCAATTTATTGGTTCCTCCATTACCAAAAAATTGCCCACATGGGGGAACAGTTGTGGACGTTGATGGGGATAGACACGTTTCCCGATCAGGGAGGGTCCGAAGGAAGTGCCGTAAAGTGAAATGGTATTTGAAAATTCGAGTATTCTGCTGTCTTAATCGGGGATAGCCTCTCAGCTCAAGAAAGCTGATCGACACAGGGTCCCTTCACATTCTTAGACTGACGAACTTAACCCACACACCCCTTTTCGCCACATGCCCCTCCCGATCTTCTAATTATATCCTATCACTTCATTTTCTTCGCTTCTTTGTTCTGATCGCTCTGGGAATCGCCCGTCGTAGGTTCTCTCTACACGATTCTTAAGAAAATGGCACATTCGACGCGAACAATGGCGAACAGGGGCGAACAAGGGCGAACAGGGCCCCCCGGAACCTCGTCGCTCGGTCATTGAAAAACGAGTCTCAACATCGAACCCTTGCCAAGTCCCTTCGTAAGCACTTTTTTGTTTGAAAACCAATATTCGGCGTCTTCGAGGCCAGGGTAGGGCTCACGCTTGTTTCGGGATTCAAGTTTGAATCGTTACAGCAGGCCAAACTTCGGAGACGCTCCTGACGAAAGGCGTCGCGTCGTTCTCTGTATCCAAGGCTCCGCCCACAAACCCTGCTTCTTGGTGGGACGGCCTATTCTCCAAAGTGGCTTGTTCTGACTTCAGTGCGATCGAATTGCAAGAAGCGCAGCCCGATGAAGTTTCACGGAAGATCGGAACGCAGCGGGAAAATTATTCGAAAGGGAGGGTGCTGAAGTCATTGGTCTCGCGTGCCAGTGGGCTGGAATGATAGGAAGAGGTGATCAAGGAAGGTTTTTCGTGTCGACGGGTCGAGGTTATAAACAGAGAAGCTGGATGCTTCTTGCGAGACCAGTACCGAGCAAAGTTTACCGAGTAGCTCAGACATAAGGGATGACATTACTCTTTAAAAATCATGTCTAGTCAACTATGCCTCGTGAATAGACACGCACTTCCGCATATATCGTAACAGTCCCTAAAGCTGCACTTAAAGCTATCCCTTCAATGGGTCCGAACGCAAACCTTTCGGGGTAGCTGAGGCGGGAGATGACGCTTGGCCCTGACTCGACCTCGGCCGTACCCGTTCTATCATTATGACATCCCTGTAATGGCATGGACACCGTTAAAGCGTGATCCAGAACGAAAGAACTCGTTGTCGACTGATAATCGTGACGACTAATGGGATCAAGCCCGTCGCTTTACCGTCCTCCGGTTGGTTGCTCCCGTTACGGTTTTATTACCACTGATAATAGCTAGTCATAAGAATAGAAAATCTATCCAATCACACACAGGGCTCGTTGGGATTCATGACCAACCCGACGATGTCGCGAAGCGCATCGAACCCTCGTCGCCAGGCTTCGACTCCGTCGGCCTAGAGTGGATTCGACTGGATAGTACAGCGGGCGTTACAACTGGCTCATCATCACAGGTTGGTGAATCTGATACTTCCCTTCTCGCAGAAATTCCTCCCTTCAAGAGATCACCGCTTTCGTCGGGTATCAGGCCTTTCCGTTCTGTTGAAGTTGTCCTCCATTTGAATCACGAAACTTGAATCACACCCCCATATTCGGGAATTCTGCGCCCGCTATGTGCGCAAGCCACGGATGTCAAAAGGTAGCTCATTACTTAAACGGAGAGTGGGGCATCGTTGGCACCGGCATGATAGACCCAACACAGGCAAGTTCGTGATCGAGGCGTCACGCATTGTTAGAGTCTGATATTCCCAGAACCCGTCATGGTAGGGTGATGGGTCCTACTAGCAGGAATAATGATGTCTTTAAGCGCCCATAGGCTT
>WSUI01000849.1:0-15332 GCA_019633595.1 Tulasnella sp. UAMH 9824
CGTCGCATATCAATTAGAAGCCCATCGGTAGCGGAAGCCGTGCTACTGCTATGCCCTCCTCCACGAACAGCGATAGTCAGGCCTTGAGAACGGGCAAACTGGCGAGTGATGGCAGAGATGTGAGGCAGTGGGTAGAATGTATGAGGGTGTGAGCCTTCACCTTTATCGCCTTCGCAATATCTTCAGCCTCTTCTACTGTAACTATCACCTTTCTGGGCTTTGTGGAGTTGGGAGCCCATTTGGAGTTATCATAACCTTTGTCACCAGGTTCACAAACTGATCCTTTGCAAGATTTCTTAAGGACCTGTTCTTGCAAAGCTGAGCCAAAATACTCTGGTAAGGCTGATTGCAGCTCACGGAAAGATCTTGATCCATCTAACTGTAGTAAAGCTGAGGCTCAACGGTTGTGGGAGAGGGGAGGAACAAGTAGCCTGCCCAGGCGGCCCAACGCCCTATATAACGTCCCGAGGGGGAACATCAAAAGACTGAGTGCCGGCACTTCTCTGATTCCCTCCGCGGAGGTTTTGGACATGTACTGGACCGTCGACCGGTATCGACAACCCGGAGGGCGGTTTTGGACACGGTCTTGGAGAGGGCGTGCGAGTAACGGGGGAGCTATTCCGCCGGAATGTACTCCGGACAAACGACAGAGTAATTAGTCAGCTAGTCCACATCCGCAAGCCTCGCAGCTAGAGACCTAGTCTCTATTTCAGATTCAGCAACGGATCAGATAATGCCGCGGTCGCGGAGATCCTTTGGCCTGTAGCCAACACGCTTCTCGCCTCTTAGCTCTAATATCATGAGCGTTAGCCTCCAGAGGCAGCTCAGAGCATTCTCATATGATCAGTACGAGGGACATTGTCCAACCTTTATATGTGACATGACTCCCGACACAACACCCAATACTAGAAGCAAACGATTACAAGACTTGTAGTAGACTTGGACGGACTCTCGTTAAGGACAGCAACGGTGCCCACGTTTGCGGCGGCCGCTACCGAAAGAGCCAGCCTTCTCTCCGTTAGGCTTTCGCGGGTTGAGGATGCATTCCACAGGGGTGGTGTCGCCGAGCTTGAGGCTCTCGCGGTCAACCCTGCCGATTGTCGAGTTGTTGTAGCCTCGAGTACCATCTTCAAACATGTCTTCAATGGGCTTTTGTAGAAGGGAATGGCAGCTTCAGTGCCTCGTCATTCTCCGACTGAATAAAGAGACTCACCGAAGCCTCGTACTGGGGCTTACAATATGCTGCGCGAATGTTGGTGTAAGTGGCTTCAGCCGCACCTAACGAGAGTAGACTTGTCAGTCAATTATGAATATCCGCCGAGTCTCCGCGTTACAGAGCCGAGGCTGGGACAACCTCCTAGCTAACAAGTTAGGGGCGTTCACATCGCTGGAATGGAAAGGCTTGACGTCGACTGTGAGGAGGTTTCCGTTACGTGTGATGAACTTGAACTCATAGCCGTCTACCTGTTGCAATCCAAGACGAAGTTTCTAGCGCGGCCTCCTCCCCAGATTTCAGAAGCGGGAATTTTGGTGATCATGATGCTTCTAAGCCCAAGATGGGTCGAACAGGTCAATAAAGTGAACCGGTGGCTCGAAGAAGAAAGAGGACTCACTCCTTAACTGAAGCAGTGACGTTTGCGACTGCTTAATCGAGTTCGATTGTCGCACACGCGGCTAGGATGGCGTTGGCGGTACCGGGTGGTACGTTACACGCCGGCGGTAGTGCCAAGGGAGGTCAAGAAGTGGGCGGAGGTGGCGTCTGTGGTGGCGACGTCGACCGTGGCGGCATGTGGGGCGGTCTCGGCTCTGCTTGCAGGCTCGACGACGGGTTTGGTGAGTCCGGTGCTGGTTTCTCTGGGTTCATCTGTTTCGTCCGTCGCTTTGACATCGAGGGTAACGGCAGTAGATGCAGCAGTCTTGCCTCTGATGTCGGGATCGATGTGGCGTTCGGTCCACGGGTGGTAGGTTCCTTCTGGATAGGAACTCGGATCTCTTCAGCAAGGAGAGTCACAAAAGTAGCGAAACTCAAAAGTAGAACGTACCGAAAGGTCAGGGGTAGAACTATGGGCGAATGACGTGAGTGGAGTAAGCAGCAGGTCAGAGCGAGGTCAAAGCGCCGTAACGGACGAGAAAGGGAAGGTCGCAGGGACCATGGAAGGTGGGTGGGAAGAGTGCAGGGATGTGGGAATTTGGGCACGGAATACAGGTTTGACGACCCTTGCCTGTTCGAGTGAAAATAGCAATTGAGGCCAAGGGAATAGTCTACTTGCACAAGCTCAAGACCTGTCTGACATGGTATTCAGAGCTGTTCCCGACTCGAGTGCTGGTATCCGGAGCTTTTAGTATTACCAGTTAGTTGGCTGAACAAGCTTAGTGCATAGTTACTAGTGGGTTGCATTGGATAGATGTATAGTTTCTGCTTCACCATCCCTGCTCAATCAGGATAAATTGAAGGGAAGCGACGCCTAGCAGAAAAAGTAGCGGGACATTAGGAGATGTTTTGCGGCAAATGAAGTTGGAAGGAATAGCGATGTGAATGGGCACACGGTGCAGTGCAAGGGGAAAAAGGTATATTCCCTCGCCGGGAATCGAATCCGGGCCGGCTCGGACCCCAGACGAAGAGGCATTAAGTGGAAGCGAGCTATCCTAGCCATTGTACCACGAAGGAAGACAAGTTTGGGTCTTTCCCGTTATGGAGTGGTCGGGGATTAGCAAAAACAAAGACAACAACTCTTATGAACCAGCTGCTTCGATATTCACAACATGGAGCGAAGTCTCCGGTCTATGCAAGTAATATATTCCATGATACACAAATGCAGAACGATGCTACGCTTCAACAGGCACTTTAGATTCACTCATAACCCATTAAACAATAGCGGACGCTCAGTTGACTGGCCGAATGGCGAACCACTTGTTAAAGACCAGCTCCGGATCATACTTTTTCTTGATCTCCTGCAATCGGGGGTAATTCGGTCCAAATATCCTCTTGGCATACTCGTCCGTCTCGTTCAAAGTTGAGAACGGATCTGCGTAATTTAAGTATCCGAGCGACTCCTGAGCCTCCTTCGAGGATGAGCCAGAGACAACACTCTTCAACCTGAGAAGCTCATCCCGTGCCTTGAAAGTGAATGATTCGTCTGTCCAAGCGAACGCGCACAGGACGGTCATCATCTCCAACAAAAGAATAAGATGGTTTGCCGAGTGTGAGGGAGATGTAATCTGGAACACCTACCTCATGCCTTTGTGCGAACGCAGTTTGTTCGATTGGCACGTTTGCAACCTTTTTGTACCCATAGAATTCATACATCAAGGCCGATGAGGGTGCTTTCTTGACAATCTCGTTCCAAGTGTCGAAGGATTGTTGGATTTGCGGCAGGTCGAAGACGTCGATGTGTGCTCCAACTATCATCTTGTTGCCAGGAATCTCATTGAAAGCGTTCTGAAGTACACGACTCGGTCACGTTATCAAGACGGACTCCCTAATGACTTGTAACATACCGATAGGTTGCTAACTTCAACGTATGGGATTTGAGCATTCGTGACACGAACCGGGCCTAGCGATGGCGAGATTTGGTGGTCGATGTAAGTAATTCCTGGAGTTCACTATCACATTGGCAACAGCTCACCCAGCTCAAGGAATCGGTTATAAGCAGCTTCCCCATCTTCCTTTGTTGAATTGCTTATGCCGTTAATCATGACGTATGGCTAGCTCGGTCTGAAAGTCAGCAATTTGAGCACGTAGATTGAGGGAAAAGATCTGATTTACATTGCCGTCTGGACCTAGTGCCATTACGAAAAGGATTGCTTCGTGGTCCTTTTGTTCTTTACGCCATGCGTTGATCGCTTCTACTACTTGGGGTAGCTGAGCAGGAAGGTAAACGTAGCCTGGGAAGGTGGTTAGATGCTTAAACAGAAAAACTTGAATGAGCTGGCGGACTAATTGAATAGGCATCAGCTCTCTGGCTATGGAGCTTTACTCCGACTTCCGCCACAACTCCAAAGTTCGAGCCACCTGATGTAACTTGCCTAAGTGATGCCAATTTCCCCAGGAGTAAACCCTTACGACTTACCTCCACGTAGAGCCCAGAAGAGATCCGGGTTCTCGGAATCGCTCGCCTTCACGATGTCACCCGAAGCTAGCACGACTGTGGCCGAGACCAGGTTGTCGACCGCCGGGCCGTGCGAACCAGTTGAGTAGCCGAGCCCACCACCAAGAGTGTAGCCCGCAATGGATACTTGACTACACTGTCAGATGGACCCGCCTCTCAATGAGATACCATCTACCTGGAGATTTGGAGGCATGAACTCACCAGCCCAACGACCGCTGCCAGGCCTAGGGTATTGGACAAATCACGCAGCGTCCATAAGAATGTGGATATACATCTTTGGCGATAAACGAACGCACCATACTTCATTGTTTCCACTTCGATATCGTGGACCCTAGCTCCCGCTTGTATGTATGCGATTTTGCTCGCCTCATCGACTCGAACCCGGGTCATGTTTCGCATATCGATCAATAAGTCGTCTGTGGCAGATGCCGTACTAGTGCTATGTCCACCGCCACGAATAGCAATGTCAAGACCCTCTGAGCGAGCATACTATATGAAATCAGGATCAGTAAACGGAGGTCGCTTCGAGGACAGCATGCACTGTAATAGATACCTTGATCGCCTTTACAATATCTTCCGTCTCTGCAGGAGTGACGATGATTTTACTTGGCTTAGTACCGTTTGGTGCCCATTTTGACAGATTGTAGCCCTCTTCTCCGGGCTGACGGACAGTGCCCTTCACGGATTCTTTGAATGCCTGCAGTCTACAAGGTTAGAGGTGAACCGCCCAAGGCTCGCAAAATCATACGGACGATAAACGATGAAGACATATTGAAGAACGGCCAGCACGAGGACGAAGGTCGGAGGAGCGTGGGTGCTGCACTGTTGGGGATCGAGGTCCAGAGGGCAAAAGCTCTATTTAAAAGCTGAAGGGGTTGGCGCTCGGGAACCAAGGCTGCATCATGTGTGGCCGGAGCGGTGCGTTCTCGCTGAGCCCCTTCACTGATCAAGGTCAGTCTACAATCGTCGGTCTAATGACAAGCCAGCTGCGAACGGGCTGGCGATCAGATATTGCTTTCAGAAGCCACGAAACGACCCGAGAATCCTAGGATCGATGGCGCTAAAGCCGAACCGAAGCTCAAGTTCGTGAATACATTGTGATACGCACAACACTGCTGAGAGATAAGGAGCATTGGTTTTTCTCCATTAGAGCATCGCAGCAAAGGTTGGTATTGGACAACTCGAGCGAAACCCGGAATGCCCGCGGTAATGCCTTACAAATCGTGACTAAGGATTGCCACCCTCATGCGCAAGTTCAGAACAACGTTTTCCGATTGGCTTGTGTTTATTATATTAGGGGATTCAAAACTGCAAGTTAATTCAATCGCAACGCTTTCGGAGTCTACATTGTCGCACCACGGCCATACGTTCACGGAGCCGGTCGAACCGCAAACCACCTGTCGAACACCACGTCAGGGTCGTACTTCTTCTTCTACTCTCACAAACGGGGGTAGTTGGGGCCAAAGAGCTTCCTTGCATATTCGTTCGTCTCCTTGAGAGTGGAGAAAAGATCGGCGTAGTTCGAATATCCCAGCAATTCTTGAGCCCCCGTGCACGATGATCCAGAGACGATGCATTTCAGCTCATGACCTCTTCCCGATTGTATGGCGTAAAGCTATAATCCACACAAACGGCAACGCAAAGTACAGTTACAAACTAGAGTGATGTAAGATGTAAGAGAGCGAGCTTACTAGATGCTCGGTGACTACGCTTAGAACGGGGTGTACTTACCAAGTGCCTTTGTACGAACGCTGGATTTTCCATAGGAACGGTTGCAACCGTCTCATAAGGATAGACCTGATACATGATAAATGACTGGGGAGCCCTCTTGACTAGTTCGCTCCAGGTGTCCCACGATTTCTGGACTTTGTCCAAGTGGAATTCGAATTTGTTTATGTGCGCCCGACAGCGACGGGGAGTTTACCGCCAGCTATTGCGATAAACGGATCCTTTTGCATACATGTGCATCAGATGGGATATCACTTATAAGGCTGTGCTCAATAGCCGTGCTTACAGCATGAGTGCAAATTTTCTTGTAAGGCACTTGGCTGCAAGTAGAGTGAGCCGGACCTGTGCCGACGGATACACGAACAAATTGTACGCTTATCAATGGGTACTCTGTTGAGGGGAAAGAGAAGGGACTGACCCAATTCAGCGAAACGCTTGTAAGTCGCCTCCCCTTCCTCTTGCGTCGAATTGCTATTGCCGTTGATAACGATGCATGGCTTGAAAATGGTCTCTTAATTCTACCCGAAGGAAATCTGGTTCAAAGATATCACTAACATTGCCGTCCTGACTCACGGTGATACTAAATTGAATGGCCTCTATGTCCTTTTGTACTCGGAGCCATTCGTTTATGGCGTTGACGACAGTCGGAAAATGAGAGGGAAGCTAAACATAGCCTATGGCAGAAAGAGAGCTCGTGCCTTATTGTCAGTCAGCTAAGCAAGAGCGGAGTTAGCTTACTGATAGAGTAAACGTCCGGTCGTTGAGGATGCAACTCGACCCCAAGTTCCGCAACCACGCCGAAGTCGGATCTACCTACCACGAAACGGAAGCAGGTCAGACCAGGAAAGGGTACTACTTCTCCACCCCAAAGACGAATTTGGGTCTTTCCTGTTATGGCATGGTCCGGGATTAGGCAAGAACAGAGACAACAAACTCGCGAACTCTTCACAATATGGAGCGAATTTCCAATCTATGGAAGTCATATTTCATGATATACAGACGCAGAAGAATGGTACGCTTCAACATTCCCGTTGTATCCGCGCATAACCCATTAAACCTTCACGAAAATAGCCCCTGTTCAGTTGGCAGGCCGAATGGCGAACCACTTGTTAAAGACCAGCTCCGGATCATACTTTTTCTTGATCTCCTGCAATCTGGGGTAATTGGTTCCAAATAGTTTTTTGGCATACTCGTCCGTTTCGTTCAAAGTGCAGAACGGATCTGCGTAGTTCACGTATCCGAGGGACTCCTGTGCATCCTTTGATGATGACCCAGAGACAACGCTCTTCAGCCTAAGAAGCTCATCTCGTGCCTTGAAGGTGAATGATTCGTCGGTCCAGACCAGAGCGCACAGCACGGTTATCATCTACAAGAAAAGAACAAGATGGTTTGCTGGGTGTGAGGGAGACTTAATCTGGGGCACCCACCTCATGCCTTTGTGCAAACGCAGTCTGTTCGATCGGCACGGTTGCAACCTTTTTGTACGGATAGAATTCATACATAAAGGCCGACAAGGGTGCTTTCTTGACGATCTCGTTCCAAGTGTCCCACGATTTTTGAACTTGCGGCAGGTCGAAAACGTCAATGTGGGCTCCAACTATCATCTTGTTTCCAGGAAGCTCGCTGAAAGCGTCCTGAAGCGAACGATCCACTCATCGTACCAAACCGGAGCTCCAATTGTTTTATTACATACCGCTTGGTTGCTAACTTCAATGTATGGGATTTGAGCATTCGTGACCTGAACCGGGCCTAGCGATGGCCAGGTTTGGGGATGGATGTAAGTGATCCTGGAGCTCACTGTCACGTTGGCAACAGCTCACCCAGCTCCATGAATCGGTTATACGCAGCTTCCCCATCTTCCTTTGTGGAATTGCTTAGGCCGCCAACTATGACGCATGGCTAGTTCGGTTTGAAGGTCAGCAATTTGAGCAGATAGATGGAGGGGAAAAGGTCTCATTCACGTTGCCGTCTGGAGCTCGTGTGGTTAGGAGTTGGATTGCTTCATGGTCCTTCTGTTCTTTACGCCATGCGTTGATCGCTTCTACTACTTGGGGTAGCTGAGCAGGAAGGTAAACGTAGTCTGGCAAGGTGGTCAGATCCTTGAACAGAATCGCTTGGACGAGCTGACAGACTGATTGAATATGCGTCAGCTCTCTGGTTATGGAGCTTCACTGCGACTTCCGCCACAACTCCAAAGTTCGAGCCACCTGATGTAACTGCTAAGGTGGTGACAATTTCTCGACGAGTAAACCCTGAAAACTCACCTCCACGTAGAGCCCAGAAGAGGTCCGGGTTCTCGGAATTGCTCGCTTTCACAATCTCACCTGAAGCTAAAACGACTGTGGCCGAGACCAAGTTGTCGACCGCCATGCCGTGTGAACCGGTTGAGTAGCCGAGCCCACCACCAAGAGTGTAGCCCGCAATAGATACTTGACTACACTATAGAATCGGTGGACATCTAGTGAGGGAACATAGATTACAGACTCGGATAGGTGAACTCACGACTCCGATGACTGCGGCCAGGCCTAGCGGGCATCCGACGAACCACCCAGGGTCAATAAGCATGAGGGCATATCTATCTGGCGCTAGTCGAACGCACCATACTTCATGGTTGCTACTTCAATATCGCGGATCCTAGCCCCCGCTTGTATGTATGCGATTTTGTTTGCTTCATCGACCCGAACTCGGGTCATGTTTCGCATATCGATCAATAGGTCGTCCGTGGCAGATGCTGTACTCGTGCTATGTCCACCGCCGCGAACAGCAATGTCGAGACCGTCCGAGCGAGCATACTATGTGAAATCGGGATCAGACAACTGAGATCGTTTCAGGTACGCCATACTCTGCAATACATACCTTGATCGCCTTTACAATATCCTCCGTCTCCGCCGGAGTGACAATGATTTTACTTGGCTTAGTACCGTTTGGTGCCCATTTTGACAGATTGTAGCCGTCTTCTCCCGGCTGGCGGACCGTTCCCTTGACAGACTCTTTGAACGACTGCAGTGCACAAGGTTAGGCGTGCAGCGGCCAAGACTCGGAAAATCATACGAACGGTAAACGATGAAGACATATTGTATAACGCGAGGAAGACGGTTGGAGGAGCGCGAGGTGAGTGTTTGGCTGTTGGGAGTCGGGGTCGCGGGGCAAATGATCTAATTAGAAGTTGAAGGGTTTGGCGCTCAGGAACCAACGGTACGTCATGTGTGACTGTAGCAGTGCCCTCGTACGGAAAACCTTCATTGGTCATGATCACTCTAAGATTCTCGCTCCAGTGACAAGCCACCTGTGAACGGGCTGGTGATCAGATGCTGCCTTTCAGCCACAAAACGGTCCGGCAATCCTGGGGTCGACTCCGATGGCGCGAAGGCCGAACCGAAGCTCAAGTTCGTAAATGCATCGCGGTACGCACAGCACAGCCCACCGATGCGGAGAATTGATATTTCTTCTTTAGGGCATCGCAATCAAGGTTCATATACGACAACTCGAGCGAAATGCCGGAATGCCCGCATTGTCTTACAATCGTGACGATGGATGGCCACCATCGTGTGTAACGTCTAGAACAAGGTTCTCCGATTGGCTTGCGTTTATTTTATTGGGGGTTCAAGACTTCAAGTTAACTAAATCGCAACACTTTCCGAGTTTACACTGTCGCGCCAAGGCCACATTCACGGTGCCGTCGGACCGCAAACCATCTATCGAACACCGCTTCAGGATCGCACTTCTTCAGCTCTTGCAAACGAGGGTAATTGGGACCAAAGAGCTTCACGAAGATCCAGAGACCAGCCTAAAGACATGGTCACACCTTTCTCCGTCGTATGATGAGATTGTTTACCTCCTCGAAGCCCCCAGAGCAAATCAGGGTTCTCTGAATCGCTAACGTGGACGATTTCGCCAGTGGCAAGGAACCTGGTTGCGGAGATCCAATTGTCCGCCGCGAGACCGTACTTCCAGTCGAGTTTCCATAACCTCCTATAAGGTAATACCCTCCCAGGGAGAGCTGGTTACACTGTTAACGGAGGTATTTAGGTCCGTCGTGCCCGAGAGGTCGGAAACGCATGGGTCGAAACTCACACCTCCAACAGACGCGGCCAACCCTGATAACCTAACATTTGAAAATGACCAGTCATCTCCAGATCACTGCACAAGACGTGAACTGAAGTGTCTGGCCTATGCGAGTAATATATTTCATGATACACGAATGCAGAACGATGCTACGCTTCAACATTCACTTTGTATCCACTCATAGCTCATTAAACTTTCAACAAAACAGCGGATGCTCAGTTGGCTGGTCGAATGGCGAACCACTTGTTAAAGACCAGTTCAGGATCATACTTTTTCTTGATCTCCTGCAAGCGGGGGTAATTCGGTCCAAACATCTTCTTGGCATACTCGTCCGTTTCGTTTAAGGTCGAGAACGGATCTGCGTAATTCATGTATCCGAGCGACTCCTGTGCATCCTTCGAGGATGACCCAGAAACAACACTCTTCAACCTGAGAAGCTCATCCCGTGCCTTGAAGGTGAATGATTCGTCCGTCCAGATGAGCATGCACAGAACGGTCACCATCTGCAAGAAAATAATAAGATAGTTTGTTGCATGTAAGGGAGCCTTAATCTGGAGCACTCACCTCATGCCTTTGTGCAAACGCAGTCTGTTCGATCGGCACGGTTGCAACCTTTTTGTACGGATAGAATTCATACATAAAGGCCGACAAGGGTGCTTTCTTGACAATCTCGTTCCAAGCGTCCCACGATTTTTGGACTTGCGGAAGATCGAAGACGTCAATTTGAGCTCCAACCCCCGTCTTGTTTCCAGGAAGGTCGTTATAAGCGTTCTGAAGCGAAATATCAGGTCAACGTACCAAAACGGAGTTCCTAATTCTTTGTAACATACCGCTTGGTTGCTAACTTCAATGTATGGGATTTGAGCATTCGTGACCTGAACCGGGCCTAGCGATGGCCAGGTTTGGTGATCGATGTCACTAGATCCGGAGTTCACCGTCACGTTGGCAACAGCTCACCCAACTCAACGAATCGTTTATAAGCAACTTCCCCATCCTCTTTTGTCGAATTGCTTAGGCCGCTAATTATGACATATGGCTAGCTCGGTTTGAAGGTCAGCAAATTGAGCAGCTAGATGGAGGGGAAAAGGTCTGATTCACATTGCCATCTGGACCTAGTGTGATTAGGAGCTGGATTGCTTCATGGTCCTTTTGTTCTTTACGCCATGCATTGATCGCTTCTACTACTTGGGGTAGCTGAGCAGGAAGGTAAACGTAGCCTGGCAAGATGGTCAGATGCCTGGACAGAAAATTTGAATGGGCTGACGGACGAATTGAATATGCGTCAGCTCTCTGGCTATGGAGCTTCACTGCGACTTCCGCCACAACTCCAAAGTTCGAGCCACCTGATGTAACTTGCTTCAGTGATGACAATTTCCCCACGAGTAAACCCTGACAACCTACTTCCACGCAGAGCCCAGAAGAGATCCGGATTCTCGGAATCGCTCGCTTTCACAATCTCACCTGAAGCTAGAACGACTGTGGCCGAGACCAAGTTGTCGAGCGCCAGGCCGTATGAACCGGTTGAGTAGCCGAGTCCACCACCAAGAATGTAGCCGGCAATCGATACTTGACTACACTGTAACATAGGCCTGCATTTTAGTGAGATTTACAGATTCGGATAGGTGAACTCACGACTCCGACGACTGCGGCCAGGCCTAGCGGGCATCCGGCGAACCATGCACGGTCAATATCCATGAGGGTATACATATCTGACACTAGTCGAACGCACCATACTTCATGGTTTCTACTTCGATATCGTGGATCCTAGCTCCCGCTTGTATGTATGCGATCTTGTTTGCTTCATCGACCCGAACTCGGGTCATGTTTCGCATATCGATCAATAAATCGTCCGTGGCAGATGCTGTACTAGTGCTATGTCCACCGCCGCGAACAGCAATGTCGAGACCCTCCGAGCGAGCATACTATGTGAGAATCGGGTTGAGCGAACTGAGATCGCTTCAGGTACAGCACGCTCTGCAATACATACCTTGATCGCCTTTACAATATCTTCCGTCTCTTCAGGAGTGACGATGATTTTACTTGGCTTAGTACCGTTTGGTGCCCATTTTGACAGATTGTAGCCGTCTTCCCCGGGCTCGCGGACAGTGCCCTTGACGGACTCTTTGAATGCCTGCAGTACACAAGGTTAGAGGTGAACAGGACAGGACTCAGAAAATCATACGGACAGTAAACGATGAATACATATTGGATAACCCGAGGGCGAAGGTCGGAGGAGCGTGGGTGCTATACTGTTGGGGATCGGGGTCCAGGAGGGAAACGATCTATTTAAAGGGTTTGGCTCTCAGGAAGCAAGGTTACATCAGTGTGTGACCGGAGCAGTGCGTTCTCGCTGAGCCCCTTCACTGATCAGGATCACTCTAAGATCCTCGCTTCAATTACAAGCCACCTGTGACGGGCTGGTGATCAGATATTGCCTTTCAGAAGGTACGAAACGGTCAGGCAATCCTGGGATCGATGGCGCTAATGCCGAACCGAAGCTCAAGTTCGTGAGTACATCGTGGTACGCACAGCACTTCCGAGAGATAGGGAGCATTGATGTTTCTCCATTAGGGCATCGCAACTAAGGTTCATATGGTACAACTCGAGCGAAACGCTTGAATGCCCGTATTGCCTTACAAATTCTGGCCGAGGACGGCCGTTATCGTGTGTAACACCTAGAACAGCGTTCGCCGATTGGCTTGCATTTATTTTATTAGGAGGTTCAAAACTACAAACTACATTCAATCGCAACGCTTTCAGCGTTTGCACTGTCGCGCGACGGCCATACATTCACGGCGCCGGTCGAATCGCAAACCACCTGTCAAACACCACGTCAGGGTCGTACTTCTTCTTCAACTCTTGCAAACGGGGGTAATTGGGACCAAAGAGCTTCCTCGCGTATTCGTCCGTCTCGTTGAGAGTGCAGAAAATATCGGCGTAATTTGAATATCCCAGCGACTCTTGAGCGGCCGTGCACGATGATCCAGAGACGACGCGTTTCAGTTTCATGACCTCGTCCCGAGCGTATGGCGTAAAGCTGTCGTCCGTCCAAATCGCAGTGCAAAGAACAGTGACGAACTGGAGTGATGTAGGAGGAGCGTGTTCACCAGATGCTCAGCGGCAACGCTTACGACGGGGTGTCCCTTACCAAGTGCCTCTGCGAGAACGCTGCATTTTCCATAGGAACGTTCGCAACCTTCCCGTAAGGATAAAACTCATACATGATAAATGACTGGGGAGCCTTCTTGACCAGTTCGCTCCAGGTGTCCCAGGATTTCTGGACTTGGTCCAAGTCGAATTTGTCTATGTGGGCCCCGACGGCGAGTTTACCGCCAGGTATCGCGATAAACGGATCCTTTTGCATGTATGTGGGTCAGGTGAGATATCCCGAAGAAGGGTGTGCTCGATAGCCTTGCTTACATATTGAGTGCTAATTTTGCTGTACGGAATTTGGCCGCAAGTGGAGTGAACGGGGCCTGTGTCGATGAATACAGATAAACATCGTACGCTCATGAATGGGTCGATAGTTGAAGGGGAAATGAGAAAGAACTGACCCAAGTCAGCGAGGCGCTTGTAAGTCGCCTCCCCTTCCTCTTGCGTCGAATTGCTAATGCCGTTCACAACGATGCATGGCTGGAAAAGGGTCCCTTGATTTTAACCGAAGGAAAATCCGGTTCAAAGCTATGACTCACGTTGCCGTCCGGACTCAAGGTGATAAAAAGTATAATGCCCGCGTTGTCCTTTCGCACTGGGAGCCATTCGTTCATGGCGTCGACGACAGCCGGGAGCTGAGAAGGCAGGTAAACATAGCCTATGGTGAAGGGAGCAACCGTACGTTATTATCAGTCAGCTAGGCAAGAGCGGAGTTAGCTTACTGATAGAGTAAACGTCCGGTCGTTGGGGATGCAACTTGACCCCTAGTTCCGCAACCACCCCGAAGTTGGATCCACCTACCCACGAAACGGATGCATGTCAGACCAAAAAAAGGTACTAGTTCTCCGCCCATAATGACGGTGTTTACCTCCTCGGAGGCCCCAGAGCAAATCAGGGTTCTCTGAGCCGCTAGCCTGGACGATTTCGCCGGTGGCGAGGACCACAGTTCCGGAGATCAGATTGTCCGCCGCGAGACCGTACGTGCCAGTCGAGTATCCGTAACCTCCCATGAGGGTGTACCCCCCGACGGAGAGCTGGCTACACTGTTAAGAGGGGTATTTAGGTCCGTCGTGCCCGAGAGAGTTGGAAATGCGTGGGCCAAAACTCACACTTCCAACACATGCGGCCAACCCTGCATTTGGAAATGACTAGTCAACCACAGATCATTTGCAAACTATTTTTACCTCTTCAAAGCTCACCGTACTTGATCAATTCCACTTCGACGTCACGCGTCTGAGCACCCGCCTGAATGTACCCGATCTGGTTCTCCTGGTCGACGCGGATTTTGTTCATCTTGCTCATATTGATCAACAAGCCCTCGGTCGCAGAGGCGGTGCTGGTACTGTGTCCTCCTCCAACAACGGCGAGCGGAAAGCCATGCGAGCGGGCGAACTAGGGACGGAATTGGGGGGACGGTGAGCCGCCGAGCCTACAACCCTGCCCGAAAGCCACACGTCTTGGAAACCAAAAAGTGCTTACCTTGATCGCTTTTGAAATATCTTCTGTTTCCTCGGGCGTGACGACGATTTTGCTTGGCTTGGTCGAATAGGGAGACCACTTGTGCAAGTCGTAGCCTTGGTCGCCAGGCTCGCAAACGCTGCCCTTGATCGAACTCCTGAGATCCTATAACGGGTGATCGGTGCCTGTCAGCAGGCCGTTTTTTCCATTTAGAATTTGAAAAAAAAAAAAAAAAAAAAACCCAAAAAAAAAAAAAAAGTGCCCACATATTCTAGATTTTTTTGATAGTTGAGAGTGGACGGAGGATTTCCGTTTGCTTTGCGTGGGCAATATAACGCTCGGTCGAGGCGCGGGTTGCAATTGAAGTGAGTGAGGGGGAACGTTTTCTCCTCCAGGGCGGAGTACAAAGGCTCTATCACCTAGTCTTATAAGTCATTTGGACGTGGAAGCCTGTATGCTGCTCCACAAGACCACAGTCGAGGAGTTTTCAGCCAGAGAGCGCACCGTCGACTGAAGCTTGACGTCGGAGGTTACCGATCTGGGACTGGCTGCTGACGTCATCTGTGAATTGTTTCAAAGTTTAGAGAAGTCGCGGGACGGCGCCAGGCTTGGTATACACGGCAGCGAGCTCAGTGTATTTGCGGTCAAGCTATCTTGGCCGTCCACTAACGTCCACGGTCTCATTTGCCACGAGGAGTGAACAGACCTGAACTCCGCCGGCACCAGTGCTAAAAAACGATGGGATGCGCACTCGGGGCTCGATGCTAGGATGCTAGGTGCGCATCGACATCATCGTTTGAGTATCTTGCCCTCTGCCAC
>WSUI01000085.1:0-23363 GCA_019633595.1 Tulasnella sp. UAMH 9824
CATCTATAACGTTGAGTCGAGAGGAGTCGATCAACAGGTGAGCTAGTTGTCTAAGCGTCGATTGCTAGGGAGTCATAGCATGATCGACTTTAGGACTCCGATGAAGCAAGTGATTACGTGGGAACACTGACGAGTGCATCGCTATTTATTTCCCAATCCATAGCGGGCCAACTGTTGTCTTAGTTCACAGCAACTGCCTAGGGGAGCGGGTGCTTGGTGGGGAGGGGAGCAAACGAACGATCCTGTGTGGTGTCTTCGAGGATTGTGCCAGTGATCGCGGCCGAAAGACGGTGAGAAGTATCCGTTTTCTATTCCGACCCCGATCCTCGGCGGCATTCTGACCCCCGTTTAAACTTGATCATTGCTCCGTGCTCTGGTCTGAATTTATAACAGTGAAGCAACAGCTCAGGCGAGCGGGTGCCCGGAGAGTGGGGAAAGCAACGGACGCTCCTGGGAGTATCGAGAAGGTGTGCCATGTGTCATGACGGCCGAGAGACGGCGATAATAGGTCTTTGTTCCGAACCTATCAGCAGTCTCACCTCCGTGTTGGGGTGGTTGCCTCATATATTGACGATGTTTCTCATGAGTCTATAGGCACACAAAGCTTGCCCGTGCGATTTCACTGCTTTTTTTATCGCACCATGAGAGGGACAGCCCACGCCCGACCTCCAGTGATTACGGCTCTGTAGGCTTCAACTCACGTTCATCTGGTTGATACTCCCTTTTCCTGCTATATTTCGACTTTGTTTCTGGTACGGGCTGTGTCGGTAAATACCTTCCTCCAGGCTCCACTGCACCTAGGCGGAGCGGGGGCACGGAGGGAAACACAACAAACCCACTCAAGTTCGTCGCGTGTGCCACGGGGCTTCTTAGGATAGCGCCAAACATTAGCTGGACACGCGCGGATAGGGCGGAGACTATAGTTGGATTAAAGCTCGTTGGCGGGTTGTGGATGAAATCGAATCGGGCTGGCCAATCAAGTTTGGGACTTGCACGTGTTTGGCCCGCAGGAACGGGGTTGTTTCAACCACCACCGACGTCGCCGTCAACTTTACAAGGGCTTCAACTCACCTCAGGCAACTGTCTCTCGGCATCTTTTTACTCGATATATCGTCAACGAAGGGATGCACGGAGCTCCTCCTTATGTGGATGTCCCGGTGTATGCCTTGCCGCTGCATGCCGAGGACTCCGCGCCGTTGCCGTTCACACCACCGACTTCCTCCTCACCTCACCCTCCAAGTCCAGGAACCACCGACCCAATGTCCCCAACGAGCCCGAAAGACTCTGTCACCTCTCCGAGCAGGTTCAACATCTCGAGCATGCTGCTCACCCAGGCGCTCAGGTCGTTACCAACTCCGCCGCCAGCCAACGGCCAAAATGTACGTCAGGGGGGTGGTCAGACTTTAATGTCGGCGAAGGATCCCCTGTCCATTCCCATCATGTCTGCCAACTTTCGGAGGTTCATTAGCAAGTGCGGGCCTGTGTTTTGGTTACAAGATCGGGTGGAGGAGGTAGTGATGTGGCGGAACGGGACGACTTACACCGCGTCGTGGATGGCCGCATATGCTTTCTTTTGTGAGTCTCATATATCAAGGATAAGAATACAAAATAATAACGCACCTTCCTGGTTAAGGCTATTTCCCTCGCCTGGCCCTTCTGATCCCGCACATAATCCTCCTCCACATCTTGTTCACCACCTACCAGTCCCGCTATCCGGACGGCGCTCCCGACAGTCTCCCGAGCGGAACAATGACCGAAGATTTTGCTCCAGTCACTCAACCATCCGAAGGAACTCCTGACTGGTTCGCTAACCTGCAGGCTGTCCAAAACCTCATGGGTACCATGTACGTTCCCGCCGGCTCACGCCCCGCTCACCACGGCTAAGATTTCCCCTCTTCCTTATGCATAGTTCCGACGCGTATGACTTCGTTTCACCTTATCTTGTTCACCTCAGCTGGTCAACATCAACGACCGCACCACTCTTCGCATTCACACTCCTCTCGCTCTTCGCCATGATCCCAGTGCTGTATTTCGTACCTCTTCGCCTCCTCTTCCTTGTCCTTGGTCTCACTCCTTTCGTGATCACCCACCCCTACACGCTGTCGGTTCTTCCTTCCCTAGTCGGACTTGTTGCGCCACACGTCAAAGCTGCGGTTCAAAAAGCTGTCAACGACGATCGACTGAGAGAAGAGCATTGGCGGAGCAGGATGGCCACAGTTAGCGTGTGGGAGAATCAGCGATGGGCTGCCGGGACTGGTTGGAGCGCGAGCAATTTGCGACCGGACGACCGAAAGGCGTGGACCGTTGGTGAAGAGAGCTGGGCAATCGCGAACCGTGGCGAGATTGGGGCTGGGCAGTGCAACGTCAGGTAAGAGAGTGAACCAACGATCTCAAAACCATCCTCTTACCGATTCTATATATTAAAGGGATCTTACCTTCCCCTTACCGTCCGGGTGGAAGTTCGTTGGGACGGAAGATTGGTCGATTGACTTCTGCGCGAACTGGCACCAAGCCATACCAGATCAAGGTACGTCTCTTCCTTGCCATCGACTCCTTCTTTCTCCATAATAAATGCGGTCTAATGATCTTCTCCTAGACGGCTGGGTGTACATGGACTCATCCTGGACGTCACCTCAAACAGTGCCTCGCGACGAGTGGAAGGTGGCCGGTATAACCAGATGCAGAAAGTGGGCCAGGCGGATATACTTTTCTAAGTGAAAACTTGTGGAATCGACTTGATTAATTACAATAAATGCATTCAGAGGGGAGGGAGAATGTTCCTTTCGATCATTCTGGACACCCGAAAAACGAGAGAATGTCAAGGGGGAGGGACCCTTCGAGCGACTTGGGTCGTCGGAACATTGAGCTGAGCCGATTGTTGTGAATGAACATGGTCCAGGACTGGCGACTGTGGTTATGTACAATCAAGAAGGCCACCTGTACGGTAATCCGATAAGTAGGAGACATGATATTCTTAACCAATAGAAAATATCAGACGAGCTAGAATCCATTAAAAAAGAAACCATTCGGGAACTTTCGTTGCGAAACACTGAGCTCGCAAATTAGCAGAAACATGAAAGTGCCATTAACCTCTACATTACATCAATGCCACATTCATCTAGTCGATTGATGCCGCCATTTCCATATAAAAACTCTCCTTTCACCGATCCTACTTGTACCCAATACGACAACCCCTGTTTCTTCAACGCGATAAACTAGTGCTGCAAGTCTCCGACCGCTACCAGAGCTCCGGTCTGAGACCTTGGTCACATGACATGGCTCAGGAGACTGCACATCCCATATGTAGATATCGCCTTCGACAAGGGTGCATAAACCCATGGTAAGCATGCCAAAGCTACTCAAAACCCCTTCACCGAGACAGCACTTACGATCGGTATTAAAAATGACCCATTCATCACGACTTCCTCTATTCATTGTGGATTTAGTCAGGTTTGGGCTTCAATTGTGCACATATTTGCTTACCCAAAATAGACTGGTCTCGTTCCATCTAGATGAGGACGTATTTCGGAGCCAAACGAGTACATGGCAGTGAATTGAAGGTTCTGCGATGCCTCGCGGCCGTCAGAAATCCGCAGACGCCAAAGCTGCAGTGTCGACCCATTGGACATAAGCGCGAATTCCCCACCCCTACTGATCGTGATATAGTCGGGTAGAATGTTGTCGAGGTCGACTCGAGACAAGACTTTCCGGGCGTCTGTGTCATACACTGCGCAACAAGAACCGGTGAGATAGAGTTGGATTCAAGAATTGACCTCACCGATCATCACGGTTGACTTGTACAGAATCGATGGGATCCCAGCAAGCAACCATTCTAAAATGCCGCCCGGTTTTCGTGCGGAGCCGACTATTACAGCGATCCTTAGATAAAAATGATCTTTTTATCAGTAGCAAATCGACCTGCTTTGGGAGGAACAAACTTTCGGCCTCCTACACGATCGATTGGAACTGATGCCATGTCCTTAACCGAAAATGGAGGTTGAACGGTACTCCATCTAGAGTTCATCTCAAGTTGTCCTAATTTGCAGCTCTGACGATTGGATTGGGGTTTTAGCAAAGGGACGACAACGAAATGAACACTCTGGTGCGCACCATCACGGAGATGCATCGCTCTCTCCAAACAGCCAGGTCCTCTCCGTTCGAAAACCATGCCATTGAATCAACGTCGTCAATTGAATAAGAGTTGCTTAACTGGGACTTTGTAGCCTATCTTAGTTTAATAGTAAACGCTATTCAAGTGAGTACTCACTTCTGCAGACCAAATCCTTATTTCATCACGCAGCAATGTCACGAGGTAACGACTATCTGGGGACCACCGAAACTTTCCGGGACGATTTGAAAAGCTGACCGGCGGAGTGGACAAGTCTTCCAAGTTCCACAATCTCGACTGACGATCGCTCCAATGCGTTGCAAGCCATTTCCCATTCGGAGCCAAGCTCAATTCCGGTTCGATTTGCGCATCGTTGATGGAGAGGACCGTCTCTAATTCCATCTCACCTAGTTCTACTCCATCGCTCGAGCCATTCACAATGGATTCTATGGGGTGTTGGTTGGTTGCATGACGAGCCGTTGGATCGATCAATTGACTGGCTCTCTCTTCGTGCCCAAATGCGTCTGCTGGAGATAAGCCGGGGATAGATTTTGGGAGTTCACCCTGTTGAAGGCGTTTGAAAACATCGGAAAGCGTCGGCCGTTTATTCGGCTCAACGTTCCAGCACTCTGCAATTAGCAGTTGCAGAATGGCTATAGTTGGGCGGAGCGCGGGGCCGGCGTTGGGAGCAAGGCTGTTTAGCGATTCAATAGATGCAGGTGGAGTGCCTTTCGTGAGCGCGAGAACAATGCTACCATCACCCTGGGCAGTAAAATATGGCATACAGTCCGTGGTGACCTGTAGTCGAGGGATTGGGTGTCAACGAGAACATAAGATTGGAGCATTTGACGGAGTACCTCGAATGTGGTGCACGCCCATGCCCAAACATCACTCTCCAGGGTATGCTTCGCATCAGCAGTTTGCAACAACTCTGGGCTCATATATCGAATAGAGCCTTTAGTTGAACGCGATGTGGTGAGACCAGATGGGCCACCGGATTCTTCAACAAAGGTAGCCAGGCCGAAGTCGCAAAGGACGGCTTCGGGCCCATTGTTGATGAGCACATTGGCCTAAATATCAGTTAGATAACATTCAAGCCGAGAAGCATCGCAAAGACTGTCTCACCGGCTTTAGATCCCCGTGGCAAATTGGTGGATCGCAGCCGTGCAGGTATTCCATCCCCGAGGTTATATCCCGCACCTATTATTACGTATACGTCCACGTTAGAGAGTAAATAGAGTACCCAAGGAACGAATCTTTGGGTTGGCTCACAAATCGTAGCCGGGCTTCTGCACCCGCCTGAGTCCGCTCCATGTACTCTGTGATGTTGCCGTTGGGTATAAATGGCGATACGAATTGGGCGCACCCATAATTATCACTCAAGTAGTACCCGACGAGCTTCAGGACATTGGGGTGGTTCACTTTCGCCCATATCCTCAGTTCTCTTGCAAGACGCTAATATATTTATGAGTGGCAGCTACGGCTCGATCGAGGGCGGAGGACCGACCATTGCTACCCGAATCCTCATCTCTTGCGCGTGGGTGATGCGCAGCTGCTTAACGGCAACTTTTGCTGACCCGTCCAGCGTTGCGAAAAACACTTCGCCGTAACCTCCGGATCCGATCTTCGATGCATTCAGAATGCTAAGTTGAGAGGGTTTAATCAGCAGGTGGGCTAGTTCGTTGAGTGTTAATTGCTATGAAGCCTCGTCATCAACTCAGCTATCACACACAGATAAAAACCATCAAGTCACTCACGAGAGCGCTACTCGTCTCGATGTCCATGGCACTCAACTGGTCCTTGCGCTCGGCCATACGAGCTGAGAAAGAACTAGGCCGAACCTAGGAGGGGAGAGGAAAGAGTGAAACGGAGGTCGCTGGGAGGCTTGCGCACGAGGAGGCCTCGAGGATGTCGCAAGGTTTCGGCTCGTTCCTCGACTGCTGCCCTCGTGCGTCGTCGATCCTGCGTTGGGTTCATAACCTGATTGTTAGCCTTTGGTTCCGCTACCATAATATTAATTCTACTCGACGTGTTAAGATTTGGAGATAACGCCCCGTCGCTTGGTGCGGGATTCAGCCGTTTTTATTTCGGAATGTGACCGCCGTGACCAGTGACCGGAATGTTGGACAACTTGGACCGGTGGCGTCACTTCTCCGAAAACGAATCAATGAGTAGGACCATGTTACTAATCACCCCCCTTTTACATTGAACTTGAGCCCACGCTCTAATCTACATTGGCCATTTCCCTCCTTCAATCTTGCTCGTATATATCTTGGCGGGGCCGCGCCGTTCGCGGCCACAATGCACCCTCCCTTCATTACACGGCAAAGGTGTAATTCCTGGGACAGTAACGTGCAACTGATTCAAATAGGAGGACTGGATGACCAGGTGCTCGTATCGACGAGCGTGCCGTTGCGAGATGGTGGTGCGGTTGTACAATTGTTTGTCCAAACAAAGGGACCGACCGCTGACAAATTGTGGTTGAAGGTTTGTTTGCTGCTCTCCGTCCAGTTCTCCTTGACTTCTGATCATTTGAACGCCTTCTGTCCAGACTCTATGTCAGTGCCATTCGGCGCCGGAAATATTCGAATCAAGCGAGGTGATATCACTCCAGAAGGAGAGATGCCTGGGCAAATACCGCATCCCGTCAGTTCGAACCCGCACCACCGCCCAGACAAGTCCCTAAAATCCAGCAGAGTGAAGGCTTCAGCAGTATGTGACTACCCTGTTTCTGACTTGGATCATTGTATCGTCCTACTAACCCATCCGGTTTAGAGAGATGTCCTCACCTCCCTGTCTTCTAGACGTATCGATATTGAGGAGATAAAATTCATGGGAGATGGCCTAATAGGCCAAGGAGGAATGGGCGACGTGGCAGTCGCGACTATTATTTCGGATGAAAGGAGCCAATCAGATTCGGGAAGAATAGTGGCCGTGAAGAAACTCCACCCGAGTGATGGCATCGACGAAGAAAAATTCTTACGGGTAAGGGCTTTTGCCGCGAGAGACTGTAGCTATGGCTCAATAATTGTCTTCAGGGCTTTGTCAACGAGCTACGCGTGATTGAAGGACTGTCTCATCCTCACATCATTGAGATAATTGGATTTGCGGAGGACATGGAAAGACGAATTGCTTGGTTAGTGCTTCCTTGGGAGGCCAACGGTAACGTTCGCGAATTCCTACTATCCGGCCGGTGGGAGCTTCCTGAAAGGGTGTCATTGGTACGCTGTAGCCATAATCAGTATTAAACCATGGGTGAGGACTTACTATGATTTATACTCAGATTCAAGATGTGTCGTCAGGCCTTGATTATCTTCACACACACCAACCGCCCATCTGTCATGGGGACCTCAAATCTGTAAGTTTCATTTGCAAGTCGCTTTCTGTTGCATGTCGTGACCGTGATCTCTTTTAGCTCAACGTCCTTGTCAACTCGGGCTATCGTGCGGTCATTACGGACTTTGGTTCCGCACGCGTTCTAAGAGGGGCACCTGAGCTCCTAGCAAACACACTCATCCATAAAGCTGCCCTAGCGGACCACGATGTGCCACTGCTCAATCATTCAGCGCCGGTTGCGCTATCAATTTCCGATTCCGAGTTGACGTTGACAGGTCCAAGTTGGTCGTTACGGTGGGCAGCACCAGAGGTTCTAAACGACGAACAGCCGGATTTAGCAAGCGACATATGGGCGTTAGGCTGGATTGCCTGGGAGGTGAGCTCGCAAATCCTCAACAAGTATATAGAAGGACTCGCTTACCACTTCTTCGATCTACTGTACATCTCTTGTGCTAGCTCATAACAGATAATTATCCCTTCCCAGAAACGGAAAGTCAGAGTATAATAACAATCAAAGTTATCAAAGGACAGCTCCCTTCTATCCACAAGGACGAGCAACTCTCACAGGTCCACCAGCTTTGCGACGTGATGGTCCGATGCTGGAAGGCTGAACCAAAGGAACGACCCTCAGCTGCTGACTGCCGAAAAGCCCTCCAATGGATTGTGAGTAATTATTACATTGACCGAGTCAACACACTAACGATGAAAACCTACAGCCGTTCATTGTCCCGGAATCTTCTCAGGGAAAAGTACGATCTGCTGCTCTATTCATGCAAATTGGGGAAATGCACCGCCTACAAGACCGATACCAAGAAGCTTCAAGGGCGTTGGAGGATGGGTTGGCCATCGCCCAATTGACTGGTGATAAACGAGCTATAGCCGGGATCGTCTTGCGTCTCGGTGAGATTCATCGGGCGCAGTCCAGAATCGCCCAGGCAGAGGCATCTTATGCTATAGCGTTGGAGATCTTTACTAGTATCGGGAATACTAGAGGCCGGGCAACGGCGTTGCTTACGCTCGGGGAAATCCATTGGGTGCGGTCGAAGTACGCCGAGGCCATGGCGTCATGCACCCAAGCCCTCGAAATTTTCACGAGCATGGGAGATGATTGGGGACAAGCAACCGTATTGCTTACGCTTGGAGACATACATCGAGTGCATTCGAAAGACGCCGGAGCTGTGGGATGTTATACTGGAGCCCTTGGGATCTTCACGACAATCGGAAATGCAGTAGGTCGAGCGAACGCACTCCTTGGACTTGCAGACATCTACCGGGAACGGATGGACTATAACGAGGCAGGAGACCTTTATGCACAGTCTCTGGAGATCCACGCGAGCATAGGAAACAAGGCGGGTCGTGCTACCGCTTTACGTGGGATTGGAGACATTTATCGGGCGCGGTCCGAGTACTCGGAGGCGGAGGCCTATTACACCCAAGCGCTGAACATCCACACGAGCATGGGAAGTGACCTCGGCCGAGGAAATACATTAAATCAACTCGGAGACCTCCACCTAGCGCGCATGGAGTATATCGAGGCAGAAGACTCTTATATTCAAGCATTGGAGATCTTCCGGAAGATTGAAGATAACTGGGGCCAAGCCAACGTATTGGTCGGGCTCGGAAACGCCCACAAAACCCGGTCGAAGTATTCCGATGCAGAGCACTCTTATACTCAGGCCCTCGCGCTCTATACAACGCTCGGGAACGATGTGGGTCGCACCAACTCGTTACTCAGGCTATCTGAAATCCGACTCCATCAAGCCCGGGTTGCCGAAGCGAAGGCCCTAATTCATGATGCTGCTCAGATATCTGAAAGACTCGACCACTTATCCAACAAGAATGAATCCAAAAGACTTCATCAACTCGCACTAGAAACGGAGAGAGTCTCTGCGGAAACCAAATTTCCGAGCTCAACTCCGTCAGGTTTTACCACTGCAAAATCCGCCGCAGCCTCCTCAGCATTACCTCCAACTGCTCCATGCCCTAAGCTAGCTCTCCTCAGCTCTATGGCACTTTAATCTCGGTATGAACTTATTTCATTCTGCTGTATATACCTTAGGTGATTAGCGCCTTCGACGTGTGGGTATGAAGTTGGATCGAGCATGGCGGTTGAATCGCGTGTCGCATCAACCTGCCAAGACGCCAAGAAGGTCTATCGCGTGAGTATTTTCCCTGAAAGGACTTATATTAGTTTCAGTGGCGTCGGATGACGTCGACTGCTTGCTAAGAAGTGGCTTGGCTCGGGTTTATCCAGATCATGGGCAACATATTCGGCACGATGCTGTACTTATAGAAGCCAAGAACATGTTCCACGTGAAATTTACTTTGTTCAATTCATTGTTTATCATACCCTTTGACCCTTCTCACACTGCCTCCATGTGCACGCGGCCGAAAATGGGGGAGCGCAGCGGACCAGACCAGATCAAGAGGGCTATGAAGGGCCAAAATTTCTAGTTCATCCTACATACCATGCTTTAGATCGGGCACCGTTCCAGTCAAATGACTTTCACAGTGCCCAGAATATCGCTGTCCCGAAAGCTTAGATCGCTGGCCACAGCGCGGGCCAGGTCTCCAAACCCGAAATGATAGTTTGCATCTCGCGATGGCCTTGTTTGCTCCTCCCACCGTTCCCTTTCTACCCCTTCGCTGGCCTCGGCCCCATTTGACCTTTACCTTGCGCCTATGCCTTGCAGTATCATTTATCTTTTCTTCTCCTTGCCTTGCCTCCCTCTTATGTCTTCGTAATTCTTTATTGCTCTCGCCATTGCCTCTTTCTCTCCTCCGTCCCCTTCATCTGTCGCTCCTGCGCTTTGACTTTCCCTCGCTTTACCCGCACTTACGCGTTATATATTCGTACCTGTCATGTCTGTTTCTCTCCTCATCTCGCCGCCGTATGATTCCCGACCGCCTATGATTACATCGACGCGATGGTGAACGAACTGCCTCTCACAGACCTGTCATCATTCACGGCGACGAGCTGCCGTTCCCAAGCTGTAGGTCATTCGGCCATCAAAAGAGACGTACATTGCTATTTCAAGCATATTGCCAAGTCAGCAAACGACTTTAAATGCCGATTCGACCGGCTGGGATGGTAATAAGAGTGTATACTGTCCGACCGACTCCTTGAAATCTTCATAATAGAGAACGCCCCATCTGACGGTGAGTACAAAGGGCACCGACACGTTCCCTCGACTGGTCATGGCTATTTAATAGGACTGCACGGACTGCACGGACTGCACCAGGAACTCTCGGCGCCGGGTGATGATATCATCCGGGTTGCGGAATAGCTGCCGTGAAGGAGTATATCATTAAGTTGATGGATTAATGCAATGAAGCCGCATCAACGTGGTGATGTCAGAAGACGAATTTCAACTCTTATTCCCGTTCTTTGTTCACGTACCGCTTCAACGATGGCCTACCTGACCGTAATGACGGATAGGAGCTTGGCCGAGGTGGCCTCGGAAAGGGCTAATGAACGCGAGTAAAATGTTGCCACGGGACGCTGTGGCCAGGACTGCCCAGAGGGCAATGCTTTGCGGCGCTGTCTGGCTTAATATTCTTGTAAACTGGGACCGCTGTGCGGTCATTACGGACTTCGGTTCCGCTCGTGTCTTGAGGAAGGCACCCGACCTCGCACCAGCAAATCTACACACCAATCAGGCCGCCTCGGTAGACCATCACGAGGAGGGGGTCACGCCATCAATTTCCGATGCCGAGTTCACGTTGAAAGGTCCAAGCTGGTCGCTGCCATGGGCGGCAACAGAGATTCTAAGTGAGGAACAGCCGAGTTTGGCAAGCGACATATGGGCGTTAGGTAGGATTGCCTGGGAGGTGGGCTCAACCCTCCCCAAGTATAGAGAATGGTTTGCTTATGATTTTTCTTGCCTCCCTCTTTTGCACCAGATCGTCACATATCGCTATCTCTTTCCAGAAATGAGAAGCCGAGGCATCATAGTAATAAAGGTCATAAAAGGGCAACTCCCTGCTGTCTACAACGACAACCAACTCTCTCAGGTCTACCAGCTCTGCGACTTGATGGTCTAATACTGGAAGGCTAAACCGAAGGAACGGCCCTCGGCCGCTGACTGCCACAGAGCCCTTCTATGGATTGTGCGTCGGAATGAAGTTAGCCTATTTGACATACTGATGATGATTTCCTACAGCCGTTCATCGTCGCGAGAACAGCGAAGGACAAAGTTCGATCCGCTGCTCTATTAATGCAAATCGGAGAAATGTACCGCTTACAAGACCGATACCAAGAAGCTTCAAGAGCATTGGAAGAGGGTTTGATTATCGCTCAATCGACTTGCGACAAACGAAAAACAGCTGGGATCGTACTACGTCTTGGGGAGGTCCATCGGGCGCAGTCGACACTTGCTGAGGCGGAAGAATCTCATACCAAAGCATTAGGGATATTTACGAGTATTAGGGACGATTGGGGCCGGGCGACTGCACTGCTTGCGCTCGGGGGCATTCACCATGTCCGGTCGAGCTAGACCAACGCGGTGAAATCATACACACGCGCTGGAAATTCACGGGAACCTCGGCGATGAACGGGGCTAGGCAACAGTATTACTTGCTCTTGGAGACATCTATCGAGTGGTATCAAATTTTGACAACGCCGTCGAAAATTACACCGTAGATCAAGTCTTAGGAAGCGTGGTCACAATTCGCCCAGGCCGAGGACTCTTACAAACAGGTTTTGCGCATCTATAGGAGGTAGGGGGCATGATGGGCCGAGAGAATGCATTGAGCCAACTTGGAGATACCCTCCACGAGCGGTCGGAGTACGTCGGGGCGGAGAAGTCTTATCAGCAAGCCTTGGAGATCTTTCGGAACATTGAGGATCACTAGGCCAAGCACACGTCTTCTTCGGGCTCGGAAACATTCATGAAGCTCGGTTCAAGCACCGCGATGCGGAGGATTCCTACACCTAAGCGCTGGCGATCTACACCATTCTCGGGAACGATATGGGCCGCACGAACTCGTTACTCAAGCCGCCTGAAATACCACTCCGACAAGCTCGGTATCCTGAAGCAAAGGTCTTGATCCAAGATGCAGCGCGAATCTCGGAGAGAGTTGATCATCTATGGGGAAAGAATTACTCTCACAGGCTTCTTGAAGCCGTATATGAGGCGGAGCAACGTTCTGCGGAAACCCCTGAGGGCGCCACTCCAGCCTCCTCACCACTCCCTCCATCCGTTCCATGTCATAAATTACAGTGGTTTGCATAAGTGTTTTCACCCCCGAGAATCGCGTCTCCCCGGCCCCACCTGCCTAATGAAGTAGGAGGGCACCCTTGATGCCCCCAAACCGGTTTTCCTTGAGCTGCTTTAAGAAGGTGGGGCCGGGTGAGGCGATTTTCGAGGGTGAAAAGAATTATGCAAACCACTGTACTTCTTTTGAGTTCTGTGACGCACTAGTCTCAGCCTGAATCTATTTTTAGAACGAACTCCTTTGTACGCTTTGTCTCGGCAGCAGTGACGTGACCGCGTGACGCGTGACTGGACCCTTTGTCCAGACAACCTCCCAAGTACGGAATAGTGCTGCACACAAGCGTCCAATTTATACCAGGCTAAATCTCGACTAAGTGTATTGACTCTCGTGAGCATCATCCATGCGCTCGCCGCCTGCGAGCTTTGATTCATCTTCCGCAAGCTGGGCGACTTCCGGCGTGCCACGACCCACTGGTGACTGCAGATTTGCCTCGCACCTTGGTGAAAGTGAAGGCCATGCTTCCATCCCTATCTCACCGTCATTAAAACCTATCCGAGCTCGCGTAGAAGAGACCCGCAGGCCGCAGAAATCAATGGGCTCCCACGATTCCGGTCAGCACACCAAAACTCGGACCTTATCAAAGCTCTCAGAAGTTGGAACGCATTACCCACGCAGTATCGGCGGCATTGGGGCTATTGGACATCAGTCTTATCGCTCTCCTAAGAACTGCTCGGAGCTGCATGGACCATTTATTAGAACCATGTGGGTCCATTTGCACGTCAGTCAAAGTGGGAAACATCCAGGGCCGCTGGGCTGCGCCACGGAGAAACTTCGACCTGATCGACACCTCTTAAGAACCGGAGCTAGCTCTATCCTCCGACACCATTAAACCATGGATACTGCTCTCCCCTCATACACTGCTACTACAGCCGAAGCCCCCGCTTACAACGCAGACGCGCCAGACGCCCTCCCGGCTTACAATGCCTCTGCCGCGTCCGCGCAACCCAGCGCTTTCGTCCCCGCAGCGGGAATCGATGACAAGGTGCCAAACCACTTCAAGTTTAACGACCAATATGTCAAGGTCCAAGTCATGCCTTCAGAACTACAGGCTCACTTGGTTCTCCTCGGCGCGTTTCATCGACTTCGAGAGGAGGTCCGCACCCTCAAAGGCGTCAAGGCGGACATCCCTATGGAACCTGACGAGCGGTACTCCGTGTTTCTTCAACGCGCTGTGTATCGCTTTGAGCAGTGGGCAGTCCGAATGATTAGTACTGGAGAAGATGGGGAGGACGAGGCAATGGGTGAGCCCAGGCGGTTGACACCGAACGAGGTTCCTCCGTTGGATGTGATGATGGTTTGGCATACCTATATGCTCAATCCAAGGACTTACTATGAAGACTGCCTACGAAAGCTTCCGGGACTGGTGAAGATTGGGTGATGCGACTGTAGCTCTGTTTAAAGGTCAAACTCCTAAACGTTCGCTTCCACTATAGATCTTTCCCCCTCCTGCAGTTAGCAGAATCCATCGACCAAGAGACCCTCTTGCCTCACCCCTCATCCGAGAGCCGCGTCGCAGCCTTCAGCTCGCTTACCGGCCAATCGTTCGACCCTCCTACTAACACCACCTCTGAGGAGACGGTTACGCTCTTCTGCCCTAGTTGCTCTGAGGCTAACTCGATTCCCTGGATCACTTACAAAGGAGATGGATACGCTCAAAGAGCGTTCGCTTGTGCTTGTGCGCACTGTCAATTCGAGTTCAGCAGAGAGGTGGGTTATCTCCTTCGAGTTGTTCCCATCTATGAACGTGTTCTGACCTTTAGGCCTTCCAGACTCTGGGCGTGCGGAAGTTCTTTGAGGACATGGAGAACTGCATGCGTGATCCCGATAAGTATTTCCTGGCGTATGTCCGGTTCATCGTCCTACTCGATCGACGGTCGGCTCAACGGGTCCACTATTATTCATAGGAACACCGTTGTTGACTACCAAGACGGGACTCCCGTTGACCCCATATTCTCGAAAGGCCTTTCATGGAATGTTCTGAGCCTCCGAGAGGGTCTGAATCCCATCAGGCCCGAGGTCCTTGCCAAAAAGATCGGATGGACCATGAAATCGGTGGAGGAGTATTGCCGAAAGGGTGTATTAGGGAAGAGAAATCGGCCCGCTATTGATACTCCGAGGCAGTAAGTGATGCATAACTGAACTTAAGTCCAGGATTAGTTACTGAGAGGCTCGCTAGGTTAAACATCATCCTCGCTGCTTACCACCATCCAGGACCTTTCTCGATGGACCTTGCCAGCGCGGTGAGTTTGGCTGCCGTCCATCCTAAGTGCGTCCACAAGTTGAAGCAAACTACGCTGTTTCACAGGCCATTCGACAAATGGGGTTCGTCGAAAAGATGGTTGGTCTCGGGTTCACGGAGCCGGGTCGATGGGAAGACGATAACGATACTTTGACTCGTTGCGTCGTTCGCTATCACCACTTCCTCGAGCTTATGGTAGTCTCTCCAGGAACCTACGTTGTTCCAACTCTCGTGCGTAGACGTGTCTTTCAGAACAGCGATAGTTATGAAACTAAACGGCGCGCACACCATTAGGACATCGACCTGGCATGGCACACCCATCAGCTTTTGTGCGACTCTTAGTACGTTAACTCACATATCACATTCTAGCTAAAAGCTAAGACCCTTTGCAGTAGGAAATTACATGATATCATTGGAGTTGTGGGTACCATTTTGCGGTGTCTCTAGTCTGGTCGGTTTACTGAAGACCGGCTCGATTCTTCGTGCAGGTTCCTGATCACGACGACAAAGTCAACCAAGGTGCTCTATCAGACGCATACGACAAGACCGCTGAAGCGTGGAAGGAACGTTTCGGTGTCCCGTACTCTGTTTGTGGATGCCTTCCACCGTTGAAGGCCATGGACATCTCCGGAGGGTCTGGCGGTGGCTTGTCCCTCTTCTCCAAGAAAGGCAAATCCAAAGCCGCACTGGAAAAGCCTTTCGAGAACGCTAGACCTGATTTGATCTCTCCTTCCGATGCCGTTGCTGACCAGACCCATCCCTCGGACCATTACGCGGTCGCCATTATGAATCCAGCCGAGGCCAACATGGCACAAGCTCAGGTCCGGAGGAGAGAGTTGGCCAAACGTGCGAAGGAACTTGAGAAGAACATTGAAAAGGGTAAGGCTAGCCAGTGGTCGGAGGTCATGCAGAAGCGAGCAACGGATCACACTCCGTCGTTCTTGTGTCCTGTTCGTTATGGGATTTCGTGAGTCGGTAAGAGTCGAAACACGGACACAACGCAAACTCATTACGTATTTTAAACTTTAGGGAGCCTTTTGGGAAGTTCGGGTGCGTGGATGCGAAAAGTAGCGTGTGGACCACGAAGCCGACTGACAAGGATCGCTCTTTCTAAGTCAAGGCGATTGCACGGCTCTTTCAGGAGGTGGTCTTCGGGGAAACTTCAGCGCTGGAGAGTGCTGCAAGGCGAACGGACTAGATGGGCTTTGTATAGCCCTATATGATCAGGCGAGAGGGGGTCCTCTGGACTCTCTTCGGTTCATTGCGTTAATGGTAGGTCGTGTGCTGGACTCGATATTGTTACCCCGGGCCCGAATGGATACTAACGATGTTCCCGTTCAGCATGACGACATGGAGATGGCTAAGGCCTTAGGAATGTCAAAGACTGCTGTGCTCGGTGTTATTGGTGCCGGTCCCGGAGGCGGAAGGAGCAACAATGTGTTTATGTGGTGAGCCTCGAAACAAGGGCCGGACTGGTAGGTGTTCTCCGATAAGATAGCCATAATAGTAGAACCGGTTCAAGAGCCTCACGTGAATGAACCCTTTGGGCCTTTGCTAGTGCGGACATCCATGACATTCGACTGATGCTTGCGTTCGGCCATACGAGTCGAGACGTGGCATCGCTAGGATAAAAATGAGCCGGTGAGTCGGTCGGCGTTACATACTAACATCCCTCTTTTCGGGTCTACATCGAGCTTGAACTCAGTCCCTAATCTACATCGGACCTTTCCCTCAAATCCTTCTCGTGTCTCAGTGAGGTCGCGCGGTTGGCGGTCACAATCCGTCTTCCCTTCCCGGTTCATTAATCGACCTTGCTGCATTAAATGGCGAAGATGCAGTTCTTGGGGCAGCAGAATGTAACTGACTCAAGTAGGAGTACTGGATGACTAGGTGCTTGTATTGAAACTAGCGGACCGTTGCGAGATTGTTTGATAAATTTGTTTGCTGCTCTCCGGAGTCAGCTGTGTCAAAGGAACGATCAAGACGGGCGGATGATGTTGAGCTATATATGTACGTACTAACACTTACATAGTCGTAGCACAGCTATGTTAATACGCTCGCTCCTGAGCACCCTGAGGAGGGGACTCCACTCAATCGAGTGGGTGGTGCTCGCGCCGGAGCTAACTGGCTTACATCCGTGAACTAATACCACTTGCACCTCGTTCCGAACCACTAATTTAGCTCTCGACTCTTGCTTGACTTTTAGCTTCTCCTAAACCATCCCCCTTCGTACTCGAACGATATGTTGAAGTCGCCTGGAGCTAGTGATTGCAGCCCCGGTAATCACTTTGATGGCGCGACAGAAGAGTCGCCGGAGAAAAGATTGGGTGCCGTTTATCCGAACCAGTCTCTTCCAACAGATATGCAACAGGAATCCGAGGGGATTAGGCCTTCAGCGGTGAGTAACCCCAGCAACTTCAGTCGGCATTGGTCTGACCCGTCCATCCTGTCCAGCGAGATGTTCTGACCACGCTCTCCGCAAGGCGGATCGAGATGGGAGAAATCAAATTCATTGGAGAATGTCTCCTAGGCAGAGGAGGCATGGGCGACGTTGTGATTGCGACCATTGGTCCGGAGGAAGGGGGCTCGTCTGAGCCAAAGACAGTCGCTGTAAAGAAACTGCGGCTGGGTGGTGACGGCGATGAGGAAAGTTTTCTTCGCGTAAGTCGAGTTTTGCTTCACGACACTGGTAAACGCGACTCAATGATATATCTAGGGCTTTGTTAACGAGCTGCGTGTGGTGGAAGGAGTGTCTCATCCTCATATTATCAAGGTAGTTGGATTTGTGGAAGACATTAAAAAGGGCATCGCCTGGCTCGTTCTACCTTGGGAAGCCAATGGCAACGTTCGTGAATTTCTCCTCTCTGGCCAATGGGAGCTTCCTGAACGGGTATCACTGGTACGCTTAAACGAAGCCAGTATCGAATAAGAGATGGGCACTTACTATGACTCTCAGATTCAAGATGTGGCGTCCGGCATGGAGTACCTTCACACACGCCAATCACCCATCTGTCATGGGGACCTAAAATCTGTAAGGTTTACTTTCAATCCTCTACTGAATTTATGTGTAATTGCGCTCTTGTTTAGCTAAACATCCTTGTAAACTCGGACCACCGTGCGGTCATTACGGACTTCGGTTCCGCTCGCGTCCTCAAGAAGGCACCTGATCTTTTAGCCAATACACTCACGGCCTCGGCAGGCCACGGCGCGCCTGTGCCCAATCGTTCACCAGAGGTTGCAATATCCATTGTCGATGCCGAGTTGACGTTGACAGGCCCAAGCGTGTCGTTGCGGTGGGCGGCACCAGAGGTTCTAAAAGGCGAACAGCCGGGTTTGGCAAGCGACATATGGGCATTGGGCTGGATTGCCTGGGAGGTGAGTTTTCAGACCCTCACCAAGGAAATCGAATCACTCGCTTACCATTTTTTTTGGACTACCTCTCTGGCACAGGTCGTCACCGATAATTACCCCTTCCCCAATACGAAAAATCAGAATGCGATACCAATCATGGTTGTAAGGAGACAGCTACCTTGTGTCTACCACGAAGACCAACTCTCACAGGTCCACCAGCTCTGCGACATCATGCTCCGATGTTGGAAAGCTGAACCAACGGAACGACCCTCAGTCGCTGACTACCGGAGAGCCCTTCAATGGATTGTGCGTCGAGATTACGTCAGCCGGATTGGCCTGCTAATGGTGCCTTACTACAGCCGTCAATTGTCCCGAGAACAACGCAGGACAAAGTGCGGTCCGCCGCTCTATTGATGCAAATGGGGGAAATATCTCGAATGCAAGACCGATACGAGGAAGCGTCGAGGACATTGGAGGAGGGGTTGGCCATCGCGCGATTGACTGGCGATAAACGAGCAATAGCCGGGATCACACTACGCCTCGGTGAAGTCCATCGGGGACAGTCAAGAATTGCCGAGGCGGAGGCGTCTCATAGCAAAGCATTAGGGATATACACGAGTATCGGGGACGAATGGGGCCGAGCGACGTCATTGCTTACGCTCGGGGACATTCACCGCGTCCGGTCGAAGTACGCTAACGCAATAGAATCATACACCCAAGCCCTGGAAATTTACGGAAACCTCGGAGATGAATGGGGCAAAGCAACGGGGTTACTTGCGCTTGGCGACATCTATCGAGTGCAGTCAAATTCTGCTAAAGCAGTGGAGTATTACACCGAAGCCTTCGGGATCCACGCTCGAATCGGGAATGGTTCTGGTCAAGCGAACGCACTGCTCGGGCTGGCAGACATGCACCGAGTAAGGATGGAATATGCGGAGGCAGAAGACATCTATACACAGGCTCTGGAGATCTTTACGAACATCGGGAATGAGTTGGGCCGAGCGAACGTACTGCGCGGGCTCGGAGACATTCACCAAGCGCGATCTCAACTCACGCAGGCGGAGGATCATTACAATCAGGCGTTGAACATCTACATGACGGTCGGTAGTGCAATGGGCCGAGGAAATGCACTGACTCAACTCGGAGACATCCATAAAGTGCGGTCGGAGCATGTCGAGGCCGAGGAGTCTTATAAACAGGCCTTGGAGATCTTTCAGAAGATTGACGATAACTTGGGTCAAGCGCACGCATTCTTCGGACTCGGACACGTCTACATAGCTCAGGTCAAGTACGGCCATGCAGAAGACTCCTACACCCAAGCGCTAGCGATCTACACGCGTGTTGGAAACGATATGGGTCGTGCAAACTCGTTACTCGGGCTTTCGCTAATTCGACTCCGCCAAGCTCGGTACACTGAAGCAAAATCCCTAACTCAAGAAGCAGCCCAGATATCAGAAAGACTGAATCATCTCTGGGGCAAGACGTACTCTGAAAGGCTCCTTGGAGCCGTACTCGAAGCGGAGAAACGGTCTGCAGAAACACAACTTTCGAGCCCGACCCCAGCAGATATGACCGGTGAGGAGTCCGCCACGGGCTTCTCGCCGCTTCCCCCGTCTATTCCATGTCCTAAGTTGCTTCTGCTTAGCTCTATGAGGCACTAGTTTTAGTCATGGACCTAATTTTAGAATATCTACTCGTGTTCCGGTGACGTCACATGTGTCTGTGACCCGTGACTGGAGCTTCAACCGAAGCTCAACTTCACAGAACGGTTGTTTACACCTGCGCCCAATATATAGCCTTATCATCCCGGGACATCATCCATGGTCGCGTTCGTCGTTGCAAGATTTATCTCCCGTAAGGTCGGTCACTATCGGCATGCCCAAGAACACCTATCGCAATATGCTGGCATGCTTTGCCCTTCGGCCATTCCCCGATTCCTCACCCTTTTCGGGCACTTCAGGCCACTGGCAGGCATTGTACTTCGGCCATCCCCCGATTTCTCATCCTTTTTTGGGCACCTGCGTTTCCCATATACAAGTTTTAGACTTTACGAGTAAGCAATTTGTCGCCGAAACCGGTAGGGAATCGGGGGATGACCGAAAGGCAAACTGCCAGTCACCACAATCAAACGGGAATACTCCTAAACAAACATGTTCAATCACTCGCACATATTTGTCCCTCTGGATGCCATATGGTATTCGCAAACCTGATACGCAGCCTTGAACGCATTATCGACGCAGTCTCGGTGGCATAAAAAGCTATCGGCTAAACGCTTGATCACTTCCTAAGGAGCCAGATGGACTATTCATCGGAATAATGCGCTTCATTTGCACGTTAGTCAAAGTGGGAAACACTCAGGACCGCTCAGCTGCACTACGGAAAAACCTCGACGTGATCGACACACTTAAGAAGCGGAACCAAGTCCACATTTCGGCACCTGTAAATCATGGATACTACTCTACCCTCTTACACTGCTACTACAGCTGAAGCCCCCGCATACAACGTCGACGCCCTAGACGCCCTCCCGGCGTATGACGACTGTACAGGGTCGACTTGCGCTTTCGTCCCCGCTGCGGGGATCAATGACAAGGTACCAAACCACTTCAAGATCAACGAAAAATATGTCAAGGTTCAAGTCATGCCTTCAGAACTACAGGCTCACTTGGTTCTCCTCGGCGCGTTTCACCGACTTCGAGAGGAGGTCCGAAACCTTACGGGCATCAAGGCCGACATTCCTATGGAACCTGACGAGCGGTACGCTGTGTTTCTTCAACGCGCCGTGTACCGCTTTGAACAATGGGCAGTTCGAATGATTGGTACAGGGGACGATGGGGAGGACGAGGCGTCTGGTCAGCCGAGGGGGTTGGCCCCGAACGAGGTCCCTCCGTTGGATGTGATCATGGTGTGGCACACCTATATGCTCAATCCAAGGACTTATTATGAAGACTGCTTGCGAAAGCTTCCGGGGCTGTTGAAGATTGGGTAGGCGACCGCTCCTCTGTTCGAATGATCAAACCCCTCAACGTCAGCTTCCACCGTAGATCTTTCCCACTCCTGCAGTTAGCAGGATCCATCGACCAAGAGACTCTCTTACCTCATTCCCCAGTCGAGGGCCGCATGACAGCCTTCAGCTCCCTTACCGGTCAATCGTTCGACCCTCCCACCAACACCACCTCTGAAGAAACCGTCACGCTCTTCTGCCCTAGCTGCTCTCAGGCCAACTCAATCCCCTGGATCACGTACAAAGGGGATGGATACGCTCAAAGAGGGTTCGCTTGTGTTTGTGTACACTGCCAATTCGAGTTCAGTAGAGAGGTGAGTTCTTTCATTCAGTTCGTTTGCTACGTGAACCTGTCCTGACCTCTTAACCTTCCAGACTCTGGGTGTGCGTAAGTTCTTTGAGGACATGGAGAACTGTATGCTTGAACCAGATAAGTATTTTCTTGCGTATGTCCGGTTCATTTTCCGAATCGACGGCCGTTCGGCTCAGAGGGTCCTCGATCGTTCATAGGAACACCGTCGTCGATTATCAAGACGGAATTCCCGTCGACCCAATATTCTCTAAGGTCCTGTCATGGAATGTTCTCAGCCTTCGAGAGGGTCTGAACCCCATCAGACCCGAGGCGCTGGCCGAAAAGATCGGATGGACCATGAAGTCGGTGGAGGAATATTGCCGAAACGGTGTACTAGGGAAGAGAAATCGGCCTATAATTGATACGCCGAGGCAGTAAGTGGATGAATACTTGGTGGTCAGCCTGGGTTGGTAACTGACGCGCTCGCTAGGTTGAACATCATCCTGGCCGCCTACCGCCATCCAGGACCTTTCTCGATGGACCTTGCTAGTGCAGTGAGTTTAATTGCCGTCCATTTCAATGCGTTCACAAGTGACGAGCTACGTTTTTCCATAGGTCATTCGACAAATGGGGTTCGTCGAAAAGATGGTTGGTCTCGGGTTCACCGAGCCTGGTCGATGGAAAGACGACGACACCTTGACTCGTTGCGTGGTTCGCTATCACCACTTCCTCGAACTTATGATAGTGTCTTCAGGAAGCTGCGTTGTTCCAACTCTCGTGCGTAGACGTTCCATTTGAGAGCAGCGGTAATTGTGAAACTAAACGACAAGGAGACCATTAGGACATCGACCTGGCATGGCATACACATCAGCTTTTGTGCGACTCTTAGTACGTTAACTCACATGTCACATTCTAGCTGAAAACTAAGACCCTTTGCAGTAGGAGATTACATGATATCATTGGAGTTGTGGGTGTCGTTTTGCGGTGTCTCTAGTCTGGTCGGTTTACTGACAGACCGGCTCGTTTCTTCGTACAGGTTCCTGATCACGACGACAAAGTCAACCAAGGCGCTCTATCAAACGCATACGACAAGACCGCTGAAGCGTGGAAGGAACGTTTCGGCGTCCCATACTCCGTTTGTGGATGCCTTCCTCCACTGAAAGCCATGGACATCTGTGGGGGGCCTGGCGGCGGCTTGTCCCTCTTCTCGAAGAAAGGCAAATCTAAAGTTGCACTGGAAAAGCCTTTTGAGAATGCGAGACCCGATTTGATCTCTCCTTCCGATGATGATGCCGACCAGACCCATCCCTCGGACCATTCTGCGGTCGCCATTATCAATCCGGCCGAGGCGAACACCGCGCAAGCTCAGGTCCGGAGACGAGAATTGGCCAAACGAGAGAAGGAACTCGAGAAAGGTGTCGAGAAAGGTAAAGCTGGTCAGTGGTCGGAGGTAATGCAGAAGCGAGCGACAGATCACGCTCCGTCGTTCTTGTGTCCCGTCCATTACGGAATATCGTGAGTTCGCGAAAGTCGAAGCTGGTCACAACGCAAACTCACTATACATTCTGAGCTATAGGGAGCCTTTTGGGAAGTTCGGGTGCGTGGCTGCCCAAAGTCGACCGTGAAGCCAAGTGACCAAGATTGCCCTTTCTAGCCAAGGGGATTGTACGGCTCTTTCAGGAGGTGGTCTTCGGGGAAACTTCAGCGCTGGAGAGTGCTGCAAGGCGAACGGACTAGATGGGCTTTGTATAGCCCTCTA
>WSUI01000085.1:23460-69418 GCA_019633595.1 Tulasnella sp. UAMH 9824
GGAGGTGGTCTTCGGGGAAACTTCAGCGCTGGAGAGTGCTGCAAGGCGAACGGACTAGATGGGCTTTGTATAGCCCTCTATGATCAGGCGAGAGGGGGTCCTCTGGATTCTCTTCGGTTTATTGCGTTAATGGTAGCGGTGTCCATACTGTTGCGCCGGGCCGAATGGATACTAACGATATTCCCGTCCAGCATGACGATCTGGAAATGGCTAAGGCCTTAGGAATGTCAAAGGCTGCTCTACTAGGTGTTATTGGTGCCGGCCCCGGAGGCGGAAGGGGCAACAACGTGTTTCAGTGGTGAGGCTCGAGACATGGGCCGGAATGGAAGGGTGTTCTCCGATAGGATAGCCATGCTAGCGGAACCGGTTAAGAGACTCACGGGAATGAACCCTTTGGGCCTTTGCTGGTGCTGAGATCAGAGTGAACGAAGCTTTCCCGAGCTGAGGGTGCGGCTATCCCGGGCGACGGGATGTTTTTCGATATGCGACCGTTGCGGCGAATATCTGCCATCCTCTCGGAGGTTTCTTGCGGACACAAGATGAAAGGTGCTATGAGACTGGCATCGTGGTTGTGGTGCAGCGAAGCGCGCAAGGAAATAACCCGGAAGACACGTCGTCCAGACCGGCGCGGGTGAATCTCGTCGGGTGCCACGTCTTTCCGAGAATGTTCGGATTTCTACTCTCACCTCCGCGACATTACAATCTTAACTACATCCTTTCCCTACCCAATCTCTCTCCCACTACCACCCTTCGTTCCATTCCATTCTCCTTTTAGGGTCATCTTCAGTCGTCGTCTCTGTGTATACGGCATTCGACAATGGCTAGAGGCTTTCTTTCCGGCTTCAAGGGCTTCGATGCCTTTGGCAAGGTTGGTCGCTCTCCGTTATTCCGCAGGATTGACGTCGAAACTGAAATGTGAATCACCGATTAGACTATGGAAGATGTCAAAATCAAGACCCGCACTGGTGCTCTCTGTATGTGTCGCTGCCTAACGTGATGCCGCCTAGCAGCTAAATCTCTGGACACGTTCGCGCGCCCTGACCAGTGACCATAATATCCGCCGCCATTATCTGCACCTTCACCCTCGTCGAATTCATGGATTACCGAAGAGTATACGTAGACACGTCGGTCATCGTTGACCGGAGTCGTGGTGAGCGTCTCAGCGTGTCGATGAATATTACCTTCCCGCAAGTGCCATGCTTCCGTGAGTGGGGCCCGAGCATGTCCCCCGGGAACCGGCAGCTAATACGATTGGCTCGCACGTTTTAGTCTTGAACCTGGACGTTATGGACATTAGCGGAGAGCATCAGGAGCATTTGGATCACAGCCTCGTGAAGACTCGTTTGAATAACCAGATGGAGCGCATTGACGACGGCAAGGTCAACCAACGTAGGTTGAGGAACTACTCGCGGGCTGGGAGCCGAGGCTGACTCTCGACGTATCTTTGCAGAGCTCAAGGGAGAGTTGGATAGACTGGCTGCTCAACGCGCTGAGGGCTATTGCGGTTCCTGCTACGGCGGTCTTCCACCAGACTCTGGATGCTGCCAGACTTGCGAGGATGTGCGACAGTCTTATCTCAACCGCGGCTGGAGCTTCAGCAACCCCGACGCCATCGAACAGGTAACGGATTCGGTTCTGGTACATTGAAGTCCGGACTGAAATTCGACTTTCTCGTAGTGCGTCGCCGAACACTGGACCGACCGCGTTCACGAAATGTCGACCGAAGGTTGCAACATCGAAGGCAAAGTCTCCGTCAACAAGGTCATCGGCAACTTCCACTTCTCCCCTGGACGATCGTTCCTGCAAAACCACTTCAACATCCAAGAACTCGTGCCTTACCTCAAGGACGGCAACACTCACAGTTTCGGCCACATCATCCACAAGTTCGAATTTGAAAGCGAAGGTCAAAAGCACAACAAGCACCTGACCGAAGAGATGAAGCGACGACTCGGCTTGGTTTTCAGCCCTCTTGACACGACCGGAAACTTCGTGGGTGTTTCTTACGATGACGATTCAAACAACGCAGCTGACGCGTTGATCTGTTTCAATAGAACCCCACGCACACTTACATGTATCAATACTTCCTCAAGGTCGTTGGAACACAATATCACTTCATTGACGGACAAGCGGTGCGTCGAAGCGTTGACCTGGAAGCACAGTACCACGTGACCTAATTTATTTCCGCTCTTAGGCGAGATCGCACCAATTCAGTGTTACCAACTACGAACGCGACTTGACCGCAAACGAGAAGAACAATTCCCCTGTTCAGACCTCTCACGGCATCATGGGCATTCCAGGTTAGTCTATGTGAAGAGGTTTGTTGTACTGTCGGGCATGAGCTCACGCTTCGTTTACCCGCTAGGCGCTTTCTTCAACTACGAGATCTCACCTATGTTGATCGTCCACCACGAACGCAGACAGGCTTTCGCCCATTTCCTCACATCGTACGTCTCCCGTTAGCGAACTGAAAGCCACAGTTTACTGACTTCGGGTCCGCCGTGCAGAATGTGCGCCATCGTTGGAGGTGTCCTCACCGTCGCTTCCATCCTCGACTCCTTCCTCTTCCGCGCTCACAACGTCGTGAAGAACACGAGTACCGGCAGCTCGGTCAAAATGATGTAACTCAGACGGATCCTTTTGCTTGTCGTTCGAGGAGTGGTTGTGAGTGAATGTTAATGACCAACTTCGAGTCTGGAATGGGAGTCGGAGTCCCTTTGTATTGTATCTACACTTAGGTAGCTGAAAACGCTTGGATGCCTCACCTCCTTACAACTGAGTCTATCACACGATGGAAGATTGAAGGATGAAAAGGGTCGCTCAAAGCCCCAGAACAATCTGAGAGCCTGGAAGATCCCAAAAGAGAAGGTCAAATTTGCCGATGTGGTTGCGGCCCCCCAACCTCAAATGACACGTGGTCCATGGCCTTGAATCCGTTTCCGCCGCGGGCAGGTATTTCAAATGATATAGTCAAAAGACGTCACCAACGTCTAGGCGGTCTTGCTCCTTATGGTGCACAAGGATCTGTCACCAACCCGACATGCATTCGACCCACTCTGTCATTTTGTCACCTTGACTCAAGCTCGCCGAGACTTGTACAATTGTTGAACCTGCTGCGTGTCTCAAAGGAAGGTTATTTTCCCAGATCGGCCATACACGTTCCCGATATAGCACGTGCGGCGGAATGGCGGTGCACCTCGCTGCTCAGATCCTCTCGGCTCCACTTGGATGTACAGCCGCGACCCTACTGATTGTATCCAGCTTTAAGCCCCTCTTGTCCTGAAACTAATGTGGGAAATCCCGAGGGTGCTTCAACACAATAGAAGATATTCAGATCTTTCTATGTTTCCTTTTAGATCTAGTTCCTTCTTCGGATCGCGGGAATGGAGATAACAAGGAAGATGAAACACGCAGCGTTTCGTTTTGAGGCCTGAGGTATCCGGCACGGCTGGCAGAGAATCACACCTCACCACCTCTTCTTTCCAACTTCCGCGATGTCGCCTCAGAATATCTCTCCTTCCCGTCCTCCGAAGACTATCGTTCTAGCTTTCGATGGCACGGCCAACAAATTCGGCGCCTGTAACACCAACATCATTCGCCTTTTCTCGTTGCTCGAGAAGGAAAAACCAGAGGAACAAATGGTCTATTACCAGCCAGGACTAGGTGGGTTTGGCACCTCTCTCTCGCGAGCGCACTGTTCTAACAGCTAACACATGTCCTCTGTTCACCTACAGGAACATATCTGGCATCCGAAGCAGCGTGGTCTCCGACGGAGAAGGTCGTATCGGAGTTGATGGACAAAGCCTTCGCTAGGTAAGTTACCCTGACCGTAGTGGAACGATTCGCCCTCTAACCACTACCATAATATTCACTTAGGTATCTGGACGTGCATGTGAGTCACTAAGCGCTCGACTTTGTTGCTTCTCGCTCAAAGAACCCGTACAGATCATGGACGGATACCGCTACCTAATAGCCAACTACAAACAAAACGACCGTGTTTGTATGTTTGGATTTAGTAGGGGAGCATACACTGCCCGTTGCCTTGCCGGCATGCTGAACAAGGCACGTTCTGTACCGAAGAGATTACTTATATTAGCTGACGTTTAATCCGGTTCAGGTTGGGTTGTTGCTTCCCGGAACTGATCAAATGGTTGCTTCTGCCTACGAGCGCTATCTCGATCTCTCACCTGGCGGAGATCAACTTGCCAGCAATTTCAAGGATGCATTTTCTATCGACTGTCCGATCGAGTTTCTCGGGCTATGGTATCTGGTTCTACTCTCTGGGGATCTGGACTGTTTGAACTAATAAATTGATTTTTGTGGGGTTTCTAGGGATACTGTCTCTTCAGTGGGCATCGTGAACTCGAAACACCTTCCCTTTACGGCCAGTAACTCACAAGTCAAGACCGTCCGTCATGCCCTATCCCTGGACGAGCACCGTGCCAAGTTTAAACCCAATCGGTGGCATCAATCATCGAGCGCCTGCCAGGAAGTAAGTCGTTGGCGGCCGTCAAAGAGAACCTTCACACTTTGGTCTGTTCGACCAGAAGACCGCAAAGCTAATGATCCGGCAAGCGTTCGCGGACGTAATCAAGTTGCAGGAAATTCTAATGCTGCCAGTTCCACTGGAACCAATCAAGCGACTAACGTGATGGAGGTTTGGTTTGCTGGAGACCATTCCGGTAGGTGAGGCGTTCTCTGTCGTTAACGGACTGTCTGACCAGGTTGCTCATAGACGTCGGTGGAGGCCGAAAGGCGGGGGAAAACCGCCCTAGCAATCCCTCTTTGGCATGGATGATTAGCCAGATCATACTCTCGAAAGCTCCCATACACTTCAAACGAAAGGAGCATCTCAAGCTTCCAGCGGGATTCGGTTTCGCTTCCACGACGAGTGAGGCTAGACCTGAGCCGGGGACCTCCGCAAACTTGGACAGTAGTAACGGAGTAGGAGATACTTCAGGAGAGGGAATCACTTGTGCGAGCCCTGTTTCACTCTTTGGGTCAGGGAGTCACCCTACGAGAGAGCGATTCCTAGTGCCAGGAGGCGCGAGGAGCAATCTAGATGAAGCGAGTGTGCCCACTCATGAAGAAATAAAGAATCTGCAACAACTAGACAAGGGCCAGGACGCCAGGTCTCCGATACATGACTCAATGATCAAAACGTGGCTCTGGCGACCACTCGAGTATCTCCCTTTCCGTCATTCCACCGGTTACGACGGCACCAGGGGGTGGAGACGAAGCATGTGAGTTCCAGAACCCTACGCAATGTTCAAACACTGATTTATGTACCCTTATCGATAAGAATCCCGAACCTGGGCCGCGGACGCAAGATCACGACACACCACGTATACATCCATGAGTCCGTCTGGTTGCGAATGAAGGACGCCAGCGGATATGCGCCGAAAGCAGCGTTTGTGGGAGCTCAGCCTGATATCCTATTCTTAAACAACTCTGATCAAGCAGTAGGCAAGGGCGTACTTCAGGCTAATAGGCTGCTTAGGGTCGACGAAATTACTCCTCTCTACCATTTCCGTCTTTCGTCAAGCACTTCTTTTTAAACCTGTTGTAGCCTTTTTAATTAACCTATCGGCTTTCTCTGACTTGCTATACGGGTAACGTTCCTATGTTCTCGCGGTTCCATCGGCTGCGGGGTCGACATTCTCATCTATGGACTCCAGCCAGGACTTGAAGCATAGTCGCTCTCAAAACAACTTAGGATGTGTCGTTTGGTGTGACCATTGCTGAAGTCGAACCACTTTATCATTGGATTATATCCGCGGATCGCTCCCCCTACAAATTTTTTAGGCCATGATCACGTTGTGTCTGCTCTGTATCGTTTATCCTACGATTGCTTGGCCCGGCGGTTGTTCTCCCTCAAGCTAGTGTCGAGCACTGTATTATTTCATTAAAACAGGCGCATAAGGGGCCCTGGGGCAGATTTCTTACCGGCGCGACTACGTGTTTTGGGACGGTTCTACGCATTCCTTCTCTTGTTGTATCGGGTTCGTCTTGCGTAATGAATAAATGGCCCTAGGGCCGTAGCGTCGCCTATCTTATCATTTGAGTGTTTGTCGGCTGAGTTTTATTTAATTTCTCTCTCGGAGGTCTACCACGTACGGTCATACTGAGCTTCGCTTAATCAGAGGGTCAGGGATCCTAGGCTCTCTTGTTCTTTCCGGTTTGTTTTCTCCCTCTCCCCGAATCCACCTTGCTGCAAATGTGTCTGCTTTTGTCTTGCATATCATGTAGCTACGTACGACGGCTGACTGCTGATCATGGGATGGTCGGCTCGAGCACCTTGCGAGGTATGTATCCTATAGAGTAGTAACACATACCAAAGGCTTAAAGGGTCTGCGATATCGACGGGTGATGAGTGTGAGGCGAAAATCCATAGCGGAGGACGCCACATTCCAGGACGGTTTTCTGGGGCGAGAGACCTAGCAAAAATCACCTCCACGTGCCTAATAAGGTAGGGTTTTTGCTGAGATTCCGGCAAAATTCCTTCGTGAGAAAACCTCGTTTTGCGTGCTGTGCGCACTAAAGTTATCTGCAGTTTGCCTTGTCCCAACCGCTCGCATTCCGCAGCTTGTTTGTGGGCTATCCTACGTACCTTAACTCACATTATGGACTCGGAGGAGACCGGCAACGCACTCGTAGGTGATGTGACATTGTCATCCAGCACTCCATCCGCTAATCGTGATAATGTTCTTGGGTTCCAGCAATCAACTCTTAGCGAGCTAGCCCATCTGCTAACAGATCCTTCCCGACTTTCCATTGTAAAGGATTCGGAAGTCGGATGTGGAGGGTACGGAGACGTATACTTAGCAACGCTGGATGGTACATTGAAAGTAGCTGTCAAGCAGCTACGAATTGTACTGGCGAGAGGAACAAGGGTTCGTGTGGCCATGGTAAGTTCTCTCCCCCGACGTTAGCTACGTCACCATTACTGATAAAAAGTTCATCAGCGTCTTACAAGAGAACTTAAGATATGGGAGAAGGCGAAGCACCCGAACATCCTGAAGCTCACTGGCTACTATTTGAATGAAAATTACAGCTGTGCTCAGCTCATATCCCCCTACATGGAAAACGGAAACATCACAGAGTATATAAAACGGACTCAAGCAAGTATAGATGTCAAATTAGGCTTCGTGAGTGGACCTATATGTTGCTCCCTAAATCTTTATGACAGGCTCTGAGGCGAATTGTCACACAGGTACGGGACATAACCTCCGGGATGGCGTACCTGCACAGCTGTGATCCCCCAATCTGCCACGGGGACCTAAAGCCGGTGACTAAGTTTCACTACACTTTTTTTAGAGCCTTCAGCTAACTAGTTTCTAGGCCAACGTGCTCATCAATAATATGTTCGATGCAGTTCTGTGCGACTTTGGACTTGCCGCATTCGTTGAGGACCCTGAGACCCCGTCTGGTCTGACAACCTCAAGATCGGTCAAAGGATCTACTCGCTATATGAGCCCCGAGCTCTTCCAGGACGTCGATGCCAAACATACCCTGGAGAGCGATATTTGGGCGTGGGCCTGCACTGTATTTGAGGTAGTACCAGGAGCTTATCGCCTGTGGCCCTCTGTTGACACGCGAGGCTTTTGCTATAGATTATTACGGGCGTTATTCCATATGCATCGTCCCGGAGCGATGGAAGCATTATAGCAGCCATATCTCAGGGTGCCTCTCCTGGACCGAGCGAGTTGCTTGGTAACCTCGTCTCAGGGGTCGATATGCCTTCCCACTCTGTCCTGCTCACTCTTCAAACTCTCATCCCGGAATGCTGGAGTGTAGAACGAGGGGAAAGGCCGCCTTCTTCCAGCATTCTAAAGCGTCTTACCTATACTGAGCTTGGAAACACAGATCTCCCCCACACCCAAACACCACCTAACGAAACACAAACCAACGGTTCGGATATGGCGGGGACCATGACCACTCCGTCATCCGATCAATCTGGGCAGGCCACTGAAGGAGAGGAATATCGCAAGATAAAACTCAGATCACGGAACGCAGATAGTTGGGTTTCGGAGGACGCACCCGAGCCTGAAGCTGTATTCAGTCTCGAAAAGTCGGACCGCCAGGGCAACATGGCCCTCGCTCCAAATGGGAAATGGCTTGCCACGTCTCTTGGTGACGGAAATCCAAAACTCTGGAACCTGGAGGATCCATTATCCCCGCAGCTTGGCTTTCCATTTCTTCAAGGATACATAACTTTTGAGTGGTCCCCAGACAGCCGTTATCTCGCATGCTTTGGGAGCCACGGTCTGTATATATGGTCGAATAAGGTGGGAACTGTTGCTTGCATCTTCAGCTATCTGACAAATAAACTCCAAATAGTCTCAAACGGGCAAAAAATATACCGATGTGACGATCGAATCTGCCACATGGTTCTCAAATGGGGAGGACCTTGTTTCTTACGACAAGCAACGCCTTTCCGTCCTGGTATGTCGAAGAGCCTTGCCAAGAGAGTATGTTTTTAAAACCATGAGTAGAACTGCAAATCGGGAAATTTTCAAATTTCGTCTAACCTTGGTTCGGTTGCCCCCTGGACCATGAAAATGACGACAATTCCGACCCATCGTGTTGAAGGTCAAAAGTGAGTGAGCGTAAAACGATGATCAATCCGACATATAGCCAGTCTGATGGTTGTATACCCAGGATCGTCGTCATGGCGAACTGCCGACCGACAGGGGACAGCCTTGCAACCGGAGTTTATGGTTGGTTCATGAATACGGTATTGCCAAGCGCTAAATACCGACAGAATGGTATTTACACAGTGATAGGCAAGTACTTATACTCGGAAGGTGTATTCGTTTATTCACCAAGCGATGCCATCCAGTCTATGATATCAATGCGCAGAAGCCCCTTGCTCGATTACCCCAGGGGCACTTTGCCTTAAATATAACAATCAGCAGAAACGGAGAGTTTGTGCTTATGTCCCATGTCTCCATTTATCCAACGTTATGGCGCCTTATGGTCCCTGATTCGGGGAATCCGGTCTGGGGTATGCGCACCGCCCTGGAGTACTCGTTCGACGACTCCCGGCGCTGGTCTGAAAGCTACGAAGTTCGCTGGCCGCACTTTGGGTGAGTAGATTCTATCCAATTTCTTCTATATGTCGAAATTACTGATGCTCTAATAAAAGAGGAGACCACGATGAATGGGTTATTTCAGCTACGACCAGTGAGTACTTCGTTGGGTTGGCGATGTGGAGTGGTTTCATGCACTGATTACTGTCACCCCTACAGCAGGAAGCATTATCATCTGGGAGACACAGTCCTCTATGCCATGCCAAGTTATCGAGGGCTTCCCCCGCGGCAGTTCTGGTGATGAGCCTCAGGCAATCTATTGCCCGGAAGAGGAGAAAGCAGGACCCTTAATGTTCCTTTTTGGCCATAGCAATCAAGACGTAGTAGTCTGGAAATGGTGGAAAAAGTCTTCCAAATGAATTCGGTAGTGATGCCCTAAGGTGTTGGTGTGCTATTTCTTTCGATGATCGACTGGGTCAGGGAATAACCTTATGCATATGCCGCGCTACCTTCCCCCTAACATAAAGCCTTATCACTCTCCGGTAGGTGATCCCTCAATAGTGTCCAACCGGGGTTATACACCGGGCTTAAATTGCACCCCGAACGCTGCTCGCTGGGGATATCGCAATGCCTCTAGCGACAACAACTAAAAAAATATGGGTAGACCTGATTCGGATAAGTTAGGGGAGAAGTAATGATGGATTGATGTCGTATCAAAATGTGGCAGAATCGTGTCGTATTGTCGCTTCAACAAGCATCGACGCAATTAAGCTGACCCTGAGGACGGGAACGAAGAGGCCATGACCCCACCTGGTAATATTTTGCCGTAAAGATTGAGAGGTAGCAGCCTGTAACTAGGGAAAAAATCTCCGATAGAACATTGATACAGCAGCTTGAAGGGCTTTATATACTTTAATTTCATCTTGTAGATGATTAGCTAAGCTCAAGCTTCAATGGCAGTGGGATGATTCGACTAACAAAAGGTGGGTTTATTGGTGCGACGCCACCGTGACATGGAAGATTGAATTTGTCGCTTCTAGTACTGAGACAGATGCCAGTCACGTGTTTTCAGTCAGGAAAGTCACTTATGCCACTGCATTCCTTTCCTTTCCAATAGCGATAAAGCGGCCGGGGTGGAAGACGTTCAACACAAACATTGCCATAAAGATGGGCATCCCGTCCAAAGCATCTACAAACGGGGTAGGAAACAAACCGCATCAGTCTCTCAAAACTTGCTTGCAATCAGAACGACTAGTGCACGCACTGAAGAGCTTTTCGTTGATGTAGACCTTTCCCTTCCACCCGCCCAAGAGCTCGATGGTTCGGTAGATGCTCCGAACGTAGATGAACACGGTCGCGATGACCAATCCAATCAGCATGTTCCTTATGTTGGAAGTCAGACGAGTGCGCCCTGATACTGGCTCCTTCTCGACAGATACTGGTTCCTTCTCGACAGTGAAGGTCTTGGAGGGGTCTTCAAGGTCGGACAGAGGTGTGACAACGGATGTAGGAGCAGACCGCGGTCGGACAGGACGATCGGTCCAAACGTGCCATAAAAAGTCGACTTGGACGATACAGTAGATAGTAACGGCGGCTGTAAGGAGAGCGGTTGGTTACATAAGATGTCGTTTTGACGAACGATGACCGTAAGCAGCGCACCCATTTGGACGATGATACCCGCGACCATAATGTTGGCTCCCCTCTCAGCTGCCTCGGGAGTCTCCGCGCTTGCGGCTGCGGCGCCACCTACGGCTTGGACAACGAGAGAGATGAGGTCCGCAGTGATAAAAAGGATAGAGTCTGAAGGAAGAGCAGCTTAGCACGTGGTGGTGTGAAGTCGGACGGAGAACATACAGGTTCGGGGCCGCAAACGGCTGTACTCCGCTCCGACCAGGTTTATTATTCGCCCCATGATGATGAACATCGCTGTTAGAGAAAATCCTTTCGTCAACGATAAATGATGTCTCGGCAGAAAAAGAGACGGACCGGCAGTCATGAAACTTGGAGCAATGATCGTGCAGCAGATGCTGTTTAAAAACTTGAGATCAGCGTGAGGCGAATGGGGAGCGGTAGACCCGGCTTACTTCATGTAAAACGCTTTGTCGCTGTGGTAGTTTTGACTGGACCACAGGCGCCCAGTCCAGCCGAGGATCTCACCAATGCCACCGAAAACCATCGTAGGGAAGAGCCACCACATGCGATAGTACGTTGCCTGCCCAAGATGTGCGGCTTCGAAAACAAACGGGCTTCAGCGTCTAAGGCGCGAACCAACGCGTGGCTTCAATGCTCACCGGTCGTGAGGGAGTACAGTACAAGGAACAAGGCGCAGATCCAAAGCGTAGGGATGAACCCGTAGGCGCTGTCTTCAATTATGTTCACCATGGTTTTTTATGCAGATCCTTGAGGCTCGTTGAACGGCGAGACGGAGGTGAGGTAGCTATAGGATCTTCGAGTGGGGTTGGGGGGGGGAGAATACTGTTGCCTGCTGTGACGCTCGCTTTCATATATAACCCCATGATCGCACTTCGTACTGAGCGTGGGATGGCGGATCGATACTATGGAGTGTCGTCGATGGGTCACGAAAGGTGTCTGACTCAAGGGTAAGGCGGCGAGTCTTGGCACGCCTAAAAGCGGACGCGAGTGGATGAAGAGCCGGAGACTCGCCGTTTGGCACGGGTTAGTAGCGCTGCGCATCCTAGTCAAGCTACTTCCGCGGAGAGAACCAAGAAATGAACTCTTGGATGTTGCCAAGAATCCACCTCAAGCGTTCGGTGAGGCAATCGCATGCCAACGACCCGGCGTCTACACACCGGATGACATCGACCTGATCCTTTGACTTTCCGGGGTCTTCGGTGATGGAAGTGTCAGAAATCTCAGTCCCGCCCATGTTGACATCATTTCCAAAGCTTCCATGAATGGAGTAAGCTTTCTGCAAGCCGCTCGCTTTTGGATAATAACAACCATGTGAGACTTTAGCCAGACGACACAAGCGATGATAGCGGTTTAGCGCCCTCGAGGCAGTTCATCTTTCGGTCCTTCCAAAGTCGAGGCATCAGCGGTTGGTTCTGCTGCGTCAGCAAAGTCCGCAACGCACCAGATATGGCATCTTTGACGGTCTCCGCAAGCCGTTGTGTATCCGTCGTTGAAAGCCTAAACGTGTCGAGTTGATGGGCGCCAAGCTGCCCTGTCTGGCTTGGCGATCGCGAGGGACAGGTTCCGGCGCCACAACACCGTCCTGGTTCCCGTTCTGGCGCGCTGTACGACTAATACCCTGAATGCGGGACATGTCGAAGATCTGATAAGCGCCCAAGAAGCCGGAACAAAGAAATGTGATTCCCGCCACATTAGTAGTGGGTTTTACGGAGGGGTGGATGGGAGGGAGGAGGCAAGGTGTCGATCACGTGCACATTCCCACTCGGCAGAATTCCCTCTCCACACTGCCGATCGCTGCCATTTGACCCGCTGCGCCCCTCCTTATCGCCAGCGTTCCTCTTCAAAAACCCCCATATGATGCATATACACATGATCAAGTCCAAGCCGTCCGCGTCCTTGGAATTGCCCTAGCTGGCGTATCCATTAACGAATTTAGTCCGGAAGGATGTTGGAGTTGACGGAGCTCTCTATCGCAACATGCGACGACAATCGACAGAGCGGTTAAAGTGATCAATAAGAAATCAACGTATTTTGGCTCAAGTCGTGGCTATGAGTGGAGGTTTTATAACCAGCTATGAGCCTGGAGGGGGAGTCGGGTCGCTTTGTGTTCTATTTAGTTCAGGTCGCTGAAGACACTTGAATGGCTCGTTATGACTTGATGTGTTCATCGCATCAGGATGTTCATTCAACCTGCACCTCTTGAATGGACTCCAGCGGGTCCTCATTTTCAGACCACGGGGTCTGTACGCCAAAAGGAATGGTTTGGGGATTGGGCGTTATGTGGCTTCTTGCCCTAGTCTTCCGACCATCCCACCTGTCGAAGTGCACATGCAAGGCGGGCTATGTTTACTGTAAACGAGTCACTATTGTGGCCTTTTCTATCCTGGCTGTCAAACACGCGGTCAACACGATACATGGTCGGTTGGCGGCTAGGGTCGAGGCTTCCACCACATCACGTTTTCTTCCATCGTCTCTGCGAATGTACTCTCTAATCATTTTCTGGGTCCCATTAGAGAGCTGCCACGGTCAATTCTGACTCCATATTCCCTCTGGACCAGACTGGAACGTTGTATGAGCGCTTTGTGCTTGCTCAAAAGAAAAATCGAAAACACGCACAATGCACGGCCCTCACCCCGTGGTGCTCAGCCTCCCACGCGTTAGTGGTGTCGATACTTTGGGCTGTACACTCGGTCGTGGGTCTGTTGCTCAAAATAGAATATCGCTCTATAAAACAGTTTACCGAGAGGTTCCAGCTCGATTGGTATCTCGACCATGGCGTTCCTCAGTGTTCCCGACAGACGAGCTCTCGCTCCCCGGCCACGCAAAACCATCATCCTGGCGTTCGACGGAACAGCTAACAAGTTTGGATTTCGCAACACCAATATCGTTCGACTTTTCTCTCTACTGGAGAAAGAGAATTCGCAGGAGCAAGTCTTGTACTACCAGCCAGGAATAGGTATGTTTCTGCATGATGGGCAAAATGCTGGACTGACCTAGCCAGCAATAGGGACATATCTTGCCGAGGGTAAAACATGGTCTCCTAGACTAAAAGGACTCCTGGAGAGAATGGACAAAGCCTTTGCCTGGTAACATTGTTATGCACTCTTTGCTCACTGCGACCTGACCAGATTCTGTTGTAGCTTTTTGGACGTACATGTACGGTGACATCAATTACACTTGACCCCTAGCCTTACATTAACGTGACCGTGCTCAGGTAATGGACGGATACCGCTTTCTTATGAAGCATTATAAGCAAGGGGACTGCGTCTGCATGTTTGGCTTCAGCCGAGGGGCTTACACAGCCCGGTGTTTAGCGGGCATGCTTCATAAAGTGAGTTTACTCAACTTTGCACTGTTACAAGAGATTCTATACTAAAAGAGCAGCTATAAGGTTGGGCTTCTACCCCCTGATAATGACCAGATGGTCCCCTTGGCTTACGAGCGCTATCTGGATATCTCGCCCAGCGGTAAAGCTCTTGCATCGGGGTTCAAGCAAGCATTCAGCATTGAATGTCCCATAGACTTCCTTGGGCTTTGGTAAGAGTTTTTTTCTCTTGTCTCTAGTCTCCAGCCAATTTATAAATTGTCCTCTGCGACCGCCTCACAGGGATACTGTTGCCTCGGTTGGAATAGTGCCCTCTAAGCATCTCCCCTTAACAGCTAGCAACGGAGGTATCAAGATTGTTCGACAAGCGTTGGCACTTGATGAGCGGCGCGCAAAGTTCAAGCCGAGCCTCTGGCACCAATCCTCCAAGCGCTGGTCCCATTTAATGGAGAAAAAGGGAGACGAGTTTTCTCAAGATCCGAGACTCTCTGGCTCTCAGCGACATACTCCAAGCGCGGACTCTATCCGAGCAACGCCATCCATCTCCTCCGAAAGCACCATTCATTCTGGTCGCCCACCATCGTTTGCCGAGAGCTTTGGTCCGCCAGAAGACCGTCACGCCAGGGACTATGATTGCGGCGCAGCTCAAACAGATGTGATGGAAGTTTGGTTCGCAGGGTGCCATCCTGGTAAGAGCAATGATCACTTGATGACAGGCGAAGGTTCAATTTGTCAACATTCCTCATATAGATGTAGGAGGCCGCCTTTTTGAAGCCACCGGCGCAAGCTTAAGCGACCCTTCCTTTAGATGGATGTTCAATCAAATTCTGGCAGCAAACGTCCCCATGTACTTCAAGAAGGAGGCTCTTGATAACCTGAAATATTTTAACGTCTATGAGAGCCGCCATCAGCGTCCCTTGGGACCCGTCATGACTTCTAAGGGTTCCCACTCGGGGGTCGAGAAGCTCGAGCAAAAGGATGCCGTCTCTGCAGCTACGGCTGAAATGCGCGACCATTTACAGCGGCGTGGGCTATGGTGGATGGTCGAGGTCATTCCCTTTCGTCGGTCGACTTGGAAAGGGGATGATGAGCCCTGGGAGAAACGTCGGTAAGTTCTCAGAAGCGGCCGAGATGAGACAGGCAAGGGTGATTAATGGGCGTCTTTGATCTCAAATCCTGGCAGAAACCCAAATCTTGGGAAGGGACGAAAGATCTGGAATCATCATGTCCTGGTCCACGAATCGGTCAAACTTCGGATGGAACGGTCAGGTTATATACCTGCCGCAAGATTTGTTCGGAATGACCCGGACGTAAAATTCGTTGATGATTTTGGGAACGAAGTAGCCGAGGGACATGTACAAGGAAAGCGGCTTGTGTCTTTTGAAGAAACCGGAGTAAGCTTGCGCATAGCACACCTAGCGTTAACATGAACTATGGGCTAATGATAATTTGTGTGCAGGGCTCACAGACTGGTGGAAAAGCCGACAGTTACAGAATCTCGACGATCGACGTGGCGCAGCCGACGGATAAGAACGACACTGGGAGCGATACCGAAAACGACGAATATCCACTATCACCAATCACCTTCGACAGCGGTCATGGGGAGAGGATTGCCGACGCTCGTCAGTGTAGCTCTTGCCGATGCTTGAGCTGATGTCGTCTCCCACGTTAGGATTATAAAAGCATGCAGGTAATCGTCTAGACCGGATGGAGCGCACTGTAAAGGCCTCGCTAAGCTTGATTACGCTACGAAACCCATTTCTTGGATTCCCTCTTTATTCCGTTCATTTCTCTGCCCGCAGTTTTTTATGTTTTCTCCTCACCTTGTATTATATAGCTACTTATGACGAGTTTGGGGCCTTCGATAAACCGTTTCGACTTGGGAAGGCGCTCGACCCTCCCGGCTTTCGCACCGGCTAGCCTTTGCAGTCCGAGCGACGCCACGGCGCGGGCTCGCACAGCGCGTCGTATAACGTCGACAGTAATTCCGGATCCCGTGAGGTGTTTCGCAACTCGAAGATACAGAGTCTTTTTAGGTAGCTTACCAAATTGCGCTCGGCATGACAGTATCGAGACATAGCTATCGATCTATATAGCACATACGCTAGTACCATGAGAATACAGGCAGGTCCGTACGGAATGGAAAGGGGAATTACCGCAAGTCGATTGGACGTCTAGTTGCCGACTTGACGTATCTGATCTTGACCTGCTTGCCCTTCTCGGGAATGAACTGGGTAAACCACTTGCCTTCATAGTTCTCCCGAAGCTTCACGGACTCGTGGATGTTTGGAGTGTTGTCGTAGATCTCACGGGGCCGACGGACGTTCCACCTGCAGGGAAATGATCGAGCGGTCAGTACCTGGTCGTGCGGCGTTGGTACTCATGGCGAGCAAGATGTTCAAAGACCCGGGAACGAACAAGAAATCTTCCGCTCACCTGAATCGCCAATCCCAGCTCCCGTCGTCAAGCTGATAGAATTGGAAGGTCGGCATGTATTCCAAAATGAGCCACACACGCTGTTTAACCAGCCGATCGTGCATCTTAGCGTTAGCGTTTGCTTAGGGTCGGTCTGTTTAACCGCATGGACTATCTCCTCTTCTACGATCCTTCCATTCAGCATGCTGGACCCTGTAATCGTAGCGGTCATAGATGGGAGGGCGCCGAAGCTGGCGAAGGAGATGGACTGTACTCACCGTCGGCGGGGGGCACGTGATGACAGGCGCTTGGGATTCGGGGACGTGCCAATCGGGGAGTGCGGTCCGTTTTTGTTACGGTGAACGTCGAGAAAGCTTTGTCATACGTAAAAGCATCGGGTCGGAATATGACTTCGGGTGCGTGTTCGAGCACTTCGGAGATCATCCACTGGAGAGACGGGTTTGCGAGGGTGTGGGTGGCGTCGTTCGGGGTCGAGCCACCTCCGACATCTGTACCGAGCACAGGGAACGGTGTTGTTAGCGGAGGGGGCACTAGAAAGGCTAAAGGAGAACGCACCTGCATGACACCCGGCAAACCAAACTTCTTGAACGTTAGTCGCCTTGCCATGGTGATATTCGCAATCGTCGTCACGGTTTGTTTCCCGGCCATCGTCAACACCGGCGTAAACGCGCCCGTGCCTTGACATGACATTCAAAAACTGCCTAGGCAGAGCCAGCCAACCTCCCATCGAGCGTGGAATCCACCAATTGTTTGCGGTGCTGATCATCGTCGTACCAGTCTCGGGGTCTTCATTCCCTGCGTTAGGGTCTTTCAAGGAGTTGTGCCATAGGTTCGGCATAAACTGGACTCGGCGCTCGTCCAGCGCAAGAGCATTTATTCTCGCATTTGACGGGACTTCTAACAAATTTGGAGCTCGTAATACCAATGTCATCCGACTCTTCTCTTTATTCGAGAAGGAAAATCCGCAGAAGCAGGTATTATATTACCAGCCAGGAATTTGTAGGTTGCTGTATAAGTGACTTGATATCGTCTTAACGGCTCGCGGTAATTCTGGTTTGGAAATTAGGGACATATCTTGCAGAGGGTACGACATGGTCCCCCACAGTGAAAAGATCAATGGAACGAATGGACAAAGCGTTTGCATGGTAGGCTTGTGTCATACTAAGCCCTCCTGTCTGAGCGTAACCTAACAGGACTCGCTCGTAGGTTCTTGGATATACATGTGCACTTTTATCAAGCACTCTCTAGCCCTTAAATTACGATTGATAGTTTGTCTACCAAGGTCATGGACGGCTACCGCTTTCTCATGAAACACTATAAACAAGGGGACTGCGTCTGCCTGTTCGGCTTCAGTAGAGGGGCGTATACGGCCCGGTGCTTAGCGGGTATGCTTCATAGAGTGGGTTAACTCATCGCCGTACATTTACGTGGGAAACCTATATTGACGCGATACCTCATGCAAGGTTGGGCTTCTGCTTCCTGATAATGATCAGATGGTTCCCTCTGCATACGAACACTACTTGGACATCTCTACCCGCGGGAACGGTCTTGCATCAGGGTTCAAACAAGCATTCAGCGTCGAGTGTCCAATAGATTTCCTTGGGCTTTGGTGAGGCCGGTCCTCGATTGCATTTATGCTGTAATCGTCAACTTCATCTTTGTCCTTGCGGACTGCCTCACAGGGATACGGTTGCTTCCGTGGGATTCATACCCTCTAAACATCTCCCACTAACAGCTAGCAATAGAGGCATCAAGATTGTTCGTCAAGCGCTGGCCCTCGATGAACGGCGTGTGAGGTTCACGCCGAGCCTCTGGCATCGACCTTCCCAAGGCTGCATGCGTCCAGCGGAGAGGAAAAAGGATGGACTTCCTGAAGATTCCGGCTCCTCTCAGACCCATAGTACCCCCTCAGATACCGAATCTAGTACTCTACTGTCGGCTACCGCGTCGGAGAGCACCCTTCAACCTCCTCCCACACCATTAAGTATGGCGGGCTTTGCTCCACCAGAAGACATTAATGCCAGGGACTATTCTGGACCTACAACAGATGTGAAGGAAGTTTGGTTCGCAGGATGTCATTCTGGTCAGTTGTTTTATCTCAAAGACATGCTAATACTTAGGCTGACGCCGCCCCCTCTTCAAGATGTTGGCGGGCGCCTTTATGAAAACACCGGTCCAAGCTTGAGTGATCCCTCATTCGGATGGATGTGCAATCAAATCTTCGCATCAAATATCCCTATCCGATTTAAGAAGGAGGCGCTCGAGAGCTTGAGGACCTTCGCCCTCGTCCCGTACCGCCGTCCGACTTCTCTGGGGCCCGTGCTGAATTCCCAAGGCTCCCGCTCGGTTATCGAAAAACTTGAGCAAAAAAAACCAATTTCCGGAGCTACAGCCGAAATGCGTGACCAATTGAAGCGGTCTGTATTTTGGTGGGTGATTGAGTTTATTCCCTTTCTTCGCTCAACCTGGAAAGGAGGCAAAGTGCTCTGGGAGGAATGCCGGTAGGTGCCTGGAACGGCCGTGATGAGGGCACGGTTGAATATTCCCTCTTCTTTTTTTCTTGTCTTTGACCCCAACTCATGACAGGAAACCAAATTTGGGGCGAGGAAGACAGATCTGGAACCACCACGTCCTAATCCACGAATCGGTCAAACTTTGAATGGAACAGTCGGGTTATAGGCCGACTGCAAGATTTATTAGAGGTGATTCCGAGGTGAGATTCGTTGATGACTTTGGAAATGAGGTAGCTAGAGGACGAATTGATGGAAACCGATTGGTATCGGTTGAGGAAACTCCAGTAAGCACGCAGGTTCCTGTCGATTTCCTTTGCTCCAAGATAAACCGTTAACCAAGGCGCCCTATCTAAACAATCCCCAGACTGGTAAACAGGCTTCCAATACTAGTGAAAAAGTTCCAGATAACGAACTCGAGACGATCGACGAGGGGCCCCCCACGGATGAGAGTGATACTGAAAGCGACGTTTACCCAAGGTCACCAGTGGATGACAGTCGCGGAGTCAAGTTGACCGATCCTCGTCATAGTGTTGCTACTACCGATGCCTTCACTCGTGTCCACTTCCGCGTCAGCGACATGGGGTTAGTGTAAAGGACCAGAATTATATGCAGCAAAGGCCATCCCAAGCTTGATTGCGCTAATGATGTATGTCTTCGGATATATCCCCTGTTTTTATTTTCCCCATATGAGAGTATTTCGGCTCTGTCCTTGGTATTCTACTGCTCATTATGATGAAGAGCATGTTTGTGGTCGACTTGAAAGCTAACCCGTTTGGGATGGAGGGATGCGAGTTCTAAACTTATTTACAGTTCAGAAGACTTACTTCGGATGGGTCCTAGATGTGGAAGAGATGAGGATGTGACCAACCGTCATCTCTATGAGAGAGGGCCGTTGGGGATCGCGGGGGGGAATCGGTGGGTTTACAGTCCATCACCAAGGCGCGCATTTAAATATGCTGGGGCAGGGTGTCAAGGCATGACTTGGGGGATGGAGATATATAGCGGATAGTTATATTCTTCCCAGTGAACAATCTCGTCAATCACGGGCTGGGTTCAGAAATATATACTGTGCGCTTGGAGTTTCCAGATCTCAAACTCCCGCGCAATGCCCCATCCGTCCGGTAACCTGTATTCCTACCATCCAACCATAGGCTCCCATTAAGTAATTCTGCCCCCTCTGTAAGATTTTCTACTCAGCACCGCTCGCCAAATCGGTTTGTAGAAACGGGTTGTACGTACCAGGACCGCGGCATACTTCACGCCGGTCTCCTCCGGTCCACCTCTCACTTGATCGACTTGAGCGACACAAAGCGGGTACACGTTATTTCCTTAAACTGTTCGCCAATTTCACAGTGAATACTCAGTGTAGTCACCCTGTCAGATGGAGTCGTAATCGGTCATAGCATTGTTTGTGAAAGGCTCACTCACCCAACTTTCCAAAGGATTTCCTATTCAGAGACCCAAATTCGTACGCGCGACGTCATTTTCCACGCTTCTGCCTACTGGACGGGCCAAAAGAAAACACGATAGTGTATTGTCCCCCTCCCAACTTATGATGAGTAACTCTCCCTTGGGGTCTTCGACAAACCGTTTGACTTGGGAAGGTGCTCTGCCTGATTTCATCTCGAACGTGACACATCAGGCGAGTCTCACACTTGCCTCCAACGGACCGGGCTGCAGGTCGCTAATGGGGTCATTCCACCACTTGCACATCGACAGCTAACAAAGGGGTTGGGATAGCTAAAGAAACAGCTGGAGTTTCTTGACCAAATAAGGTTACAAGCCAGCATCGGAGACATGCTTCCGGCACCTCCGACCTCAAACGTCACCGAAGCCCCCCAAATATCCTGTGAACTGCGCCGATACCACCCAACCCTGATCTCCCATCAAATCACTGTCTCCCCTCTGCATAGTATCATAATCAGCACTGTTCACCGACCAGGGCCCCCCAGGAGCGCATTGTACGTACCATGATCGCGGAATACTTCACAGTCTCCTCCGGCCCTCCCCTCACCTGGTCGACTTGAGCGACGCAAAGCGAATACATTCCATTTCCTTTTACACATTCGCCGATTTGGAAGTTTCCTTCAACAGCGCCGCCGGAATAGGCGGTACAGTCGCCTTGCCTACGGATTTAGTCGGGAGGTTGGTTAGTTGGCCCATGACCCCGAAAATATCGAACGGTTCGCTCACCCGAACTTTCCAAAAGATTTCCTGTTCAGGACCCGGGATTCGTTAGTACGACCCCCTATTCACCGCTTGTCCGTGAGTTTATTTACTTACACAGCGCCATAATGGACGGGACACAGGAACGAGGGCGTATGGCCCACCTCTCGCTTAGACATCGCTTCCGCCCACCCGTCCGCCTTGCCCTTCGCAACGGCTTTCCCCAGTTCCTTCGCTCGCTTAGACAGCTCCTGCCTTCTCATCTGCGCTTGCATTTTGTTGGTCTGACCAGGGTTGATTATGGCCACCGAATCGTGATCCGAGGCATGCGTTTGCCCCGCTGCGTCGTTTGAAGTTGAAATCAAATCTGGTCGTGGGTTTGTGATCGGTTTCTCGGGAACGTCGGCTTTGGATTTTCCTTTCTTCGAGAAAAGAGAGAACCCGCTGCTGCTGGAAACTCCATCCTCCATGTCCAATGTTTTGATAAGGGGGATGCACCCGCAGACGGCGTAAGGAACTCCAAATCGCTCCTAAATGAAGATTGAGTGAAGGATTTATGAGTCAGTGAAAAGGTAAACGTACCTTCCAAACTTCGGCAGTGTTGTCGTACGCGGTGGATAGGGCACCTTGGCCGACTTTATCGTCGTGGTCAGGGACCTAGGCAAAACAGGGGTCATTTTCGGGCGAGCAGAGCAGACTAGATTTCCCGACTTACGATCCCAATAATATCCTTCAACTTTCGACTGAAATGGAAGGGTCAGAAGAGTACTTCCCGCCTTGCGTTACTGGTTGCACGTACTAGGAATTGCACAACAGCTGGTGGGTGTGCCATGCCAAATCGATATCCTTGCAAAAGAACAAGAGAAAGTGAGTACATAATGTTTGTTTCTCAAAACAGTCAATCACACTCACCAAAGTAGGAACTGCGAACTTGCCAGGCATAGCGGCCATCACGTCGAGGAAGTGGTGGTACCGGACAACGCAACGGGTCAACGTATCGTTGTCCTCCTCCCACCGACCTGGCTCAGTGAATCCAAGATTGACCATCTTCTCAATGAATCCCATTTGACGCATCACCTACAGGCGCCAAACAATAGATGTACATTTAGCGGTAAATAGATCAATCCAGGACGAAGTTGGCTGCAAAATCCTTACGGCACTCGCCAAGTCAAGCGAAGCCAACCCAGGACTCCGGTAAGGTGCAATAAGGATGTTTAACCTTGAAATTACCCACGCTTTAATGCTCTTCTAGTCCAAAGCAGCAGAGAGAGGCAACTCACTGCCGTGGTGTGCCCATGTGAGGCTTGTCTCTTCGTGCCATCAAACCTTTACGGCAATACGCCTCGAGCGCCTTGAAGGTCCAGCCAATTTGCTTTCCGAGGCTCTCGGGTCGTATCGGGTTCATGCCCTCTCGGAGACGGAGGTATTGCAGGCATAAAAGGTTGGACATTTGGGGATCGACTGGGAGGCCGCTCTGGTAGTCAAGAACGGTGTTGCTGGAATAGAATCGAGTTTGAGAGGAATCCTTTAGAACGAAATTTTGGACCGCGTTGTTTTTCAAAAACTCACGCCATAAAGTTGCGGTTTGTATCCATCATGAATTTCTCCAAGTCTTGGAAGAACTTGAGCACTCCAAGAGTCTGTCACGATTCGGCTTAGTGAGTTCGATTCTTCAACGCCAGAGGACGAGAATAGCGTACCTCTGTGTTGAATTCGAATTTGCAGTGCGAGCAAGCGCAAGCAAAGGCCCGTTGAGCGTAGCCATCCCCCTTGTATGTGATCCACGGAATGGTGTTGGGCTGAGAGCAGCTGGGACAAAACACGGCGACCGTCTCCTCCGAAGTCGTGTTAATCGGAGGTTCAAACGGTTGTCCGGTGAAGGAACCAAATGCCGCCACCCGACCTTCGGCGGCGGGATGAGGAAGGAGAGTTTCTTGATCAATTGAAGACGCGAGCTGAACGAGAGGGAACGACCTATGTGGAAACGAGCCCAATGCGAGAATGAGAAACGCGAAGAGGGCCGGATCCGGATCCGGGATTGGAAAACTCGCCCCATCCTTAGAAGACCTGGAAGTTTCCGTTTGCAGTCTTCATGATACGTTCTTGGATTGAGCATGTAGGTGTGCCACACCATCATTACATCCAGTGGAGGAACCTCGTTCGGCTTCAACACTCTCGGCTTGCTCTCCTCATCTTCTTCTCCTTCTCCACCAACCATTCGAATAGCCCACTGCTCGAAACGGTAGACGGCACGCTGAAGGAACACCGCCCAGCGCTCTTCGGGCTCCATAGGTATGTCCGCCTTGACGCCCTTGAGGCTGAGCACCTCCTGCTTCAAACGATGGAACGCACCGAGGAGGACCACATGTGCTTCAAGATCGGAGGGCATAAGCTGGGGGACGACATAGTTGTTGTTAATCTTGAAATGATTCGGAAGCTTGTCGTTGATCCCGCGGGAGGAGACGAAGCTGTTGAGGGGAGCGGATGTCCCGGACTCATTGTATCCGGGCAGGGTGTCAGTCGGCTCGGCCGAGTAAGCGGGTACGTCAGGGGTAGCGGAGTACGAGGGTAATGCGGCCATGATGGTTGGAGTAAGGCCTACCCATTAAGGCCCCCGTCTTAAGTACTCTCGTCTTGGTGAGGTTTCTCCGTGCCGCAAATGGAGGATGATTTTGACGGGGTTGCGCTTGTGACATTGCCAAGCCGTCACCTGGAGACGAACTGAGTGCTGTCAGCTCCTAAGGTTTGGATAATGAGCCTATCTGAGGTAATTCTGCTTGACAACGACCCATTTGGCCAATCTGGTCGTCGCCGGCCGGGGAAAGTGCGTGGGTTTTGCTCACCTTCAGGCGAATATTCCCTCATCTCCAGCGATAGAACGCCTTCTGCTCTGATTTTGCGACTTGGCAGGGCTTGATTTACATGGACTACTCCTCACAAAAAGTGCCGCCCACCGGTGAAATCGTGTATACCTTTGAACCTTTGACGGGCCGTGTGGTGGGTTCAGAATTCGCCTCTTTCGGAATCATCGACGCCGTTTCGACTGCGACCCTAGGCAAGGTCAGCCATGTACACGTGGCGCTCTCTTTCATATCAACCTTAGAGGCCGGGTATGGATGGTTGGAATGGGGGATCCGTCTGGAGTTGGTCGCGGACAATGAATGTTTTGAACCAGGCACGTGATCGGCGCGGCACACACAGCCTTCGGTCACGGCGCCGGTCATTCCGAGCTTCCTCCAATGCCGCTTTGAATTCGAACAAGTGCATCTCGTGGAAGCAAAGCATTTCAAAAACACCTTGATGATTCACCGAAACAAGCCAAAGCTACCGGTAACTGGTAATTCCTCCCATTCTAGGCTAGGCAAGTCCTTGCCTTGGCCCGATGCTCTCGGGAAACCTCCTCTTGTTAATATTATCTGCTTCGTGATAGCAGGAGCCCTTCTTCTACTGTCTTGAAAGTCCACTTATAGTCAGTGGGGTCGGTAACCATCGTCAACAAAGGACACGTTTGCTTCATCCGCCCAATCAGCTGCACGTCCAGCTCGGGGGGTTCAGCTAACCTCCCGACCATATCGTGGTACATGATTTTAATGCGACGAAGGCTAGACAAAAGCTCCACCCGAGAGGCAATCTTCCGTTCCATTTCTCTCGTAACAACTTACGGAGCGGGTCGGTAAACTGAAAGGAAAGATCGAGGGTGCTGAGTTCGGTTGCTGCGTTCAGGAAGGCCTTGGCGGACCGAACGTCTCCTCGGAATCGATTGAGACTGGGAATGTCCGGGACCTGGACCGCAACCTTGTTGAGGACCGCCTTCTCCCGTCCCGTGGGGGTATGTATGGAATCCATCACGAAATTGAGGGAGAGGTCTTCCAGTTTGGGAAGGGAGAGCAATCTCGATCGGAGGGTTGACACCATCAGGCCGATATCGGAGTCGGGAGAATAGTTCTCAATGGTATCCAAGGAGGTCAGCTCGATCTGCGAGACCATCTCGTAGATATAGGCCAAAGAAGGGTCTGATAGCCATCCCAGTCCTGGAAGAGCAAGGGATCGAATATTTTTGGCCAGAGAAAGTGCCGCAATTTCATTAGGTTGGAGGAGATGCGGTATTCTATACCTGTTGGTTGATCCAGGAATGCACCATTCAAGACTAATACGAAATCTCCGGACGAGCAGTGCGAGGTCTGGACGCAGAACGAATGTCCTGAGGAGGTGGAGTGATCTATTCGGCTTGTCGACCACATCAATATCCTCGTATAAGAATTGCTCGCAAGCGGATCGCAGTTTTTTGTTGACCATGAGGTGCACGATTGAGGTAGGAGGTAAGAAGAACATGATGTGGTCGAGCAATTCGGGTGGCAGGTGATGGAGTTTCGGCAGTGGCCGGTCGTCTTGTGGTTCCATTGACCTCAGCAATACTCGTCGCCTATTCGAGAAGACCGATATGTGCTCGTCAGCTGTCGGGTTAAAGATAAATATAACAATGATCTACCGAATTAGCGCCCTAGCTGGCCACTAGGCTGAGGAATCCGGTAGGCTCTAAGGGAGTCTTCGACAAGGTCACCCTCCGCAATGAGACGTTTGCGGAGTTCGCATTACCTCGATCGACTTGGTCTACAGTTCAACACCTCAGCAAGATACTTAGTGCTGCAGCCCTGAGCGATTGCCCTCCCAAAATCAGCCGAGGGTGGGTTTGGATATAGTGGACAGCCGGTGGTCAGGGCGTGTGGTTGGGGAGACCAAGGCCGAGTCCTGATATTCTACTCTTCCACGGTTGGCTCTCAGCTCTACACCTTCATCCTCCCCTCGCGCCTCCGTGTGGACCTCTCATCGACCGCTGTCAAGAATATATATATATATACCGAAAGAGAGAGCGTGCGAGAGAACTGTGGTGTATCCGCTCTACGACATGTTCAAGAGGCGACTCTGAATGCGCTGGAGTAAATCTTTGAGCATGACAAACTTTTCCTTGAGAGTCCCTCCGGATTGTAACACCATGTAATTATTGTTGCAGTGGTTAATGGGAACGTAGCCGAGCCCAGGGCAGTTATTTATGATGCCGAACCGGTTGACGGTTAGGTGATGTGAACTCTCTCCGACACTCAACTGCTCAAGGCAGTAAGTCCTCATCTTTCGGCCAGAGCAAATGACCGTCGTCACCGAAGCTGAAAGAGCTGTATGTTTACTCCGCTCTAACACGGGAGAGGCGAAACTCTCCCTTTATTTGATTCCCTCGAGACTTTGATCGAGAGTCCGGTTGACGACAATCTCACCGAAGCGGCCTTAGGTTCGGTGTGCCAAACCTGTAACCGTCGTATCCCATCTCAAAGAGGTTTTTTGGGTCGCTGAGTCGTCATGTATCCGTTGAAATTGTGATTCAGAGAAACATGAGGCAAATGGCATTCAAATAGATAGATCGGAGCGATTGTTGAACATACGAGTGAATCCTACACGTTCTATTTCGGAGCGGGGAGATCACTCCCGGTGAAGCGCTGCCTTTCGACGAGTTGACACTCCACCCTAGGAAGGAAAATACTACCATCTTCATCGGAAGGCACGTACACCCATAGCCGTGCATTTGGGTCTACGAAGCGTTCCAGAGTGGGAGAGTGTTTCTTGAACAGAAGAACAACTTCGGGTATCGGGTCCGGGAAGCCGGAGACTTCGTTATACACATTAGCGACTTCCAGCGTCCGGAGTCGGGGTAAAATGTGCAACTGAGTGGCGATCTGGGTGGTTCGGAAAGAGATTTTGAGTTGTTAAAGGACTGAACACGATGCTGTACCGGAAGCAATGTCGACTCACATCGTCAGAGAAAAGCGGAATAGGGTCCTCATAGTAGGAATTCAGCGATCGGAGCGTAAGTCTTTCGACATTGGGAAAACATGCCAGGAACCCTCCAAGCCCCTCCCAATCGCGAATATCACGGAAATTCACCTGGACGCTCAAGTCCTTGATGCTATTTCCGCTCCAACTCTCTCGGAGTAAAGTATCGAGCGGGTCGTTATACTCAAAGTGAAGTTCGAGGGTGCTGAGTTGAGTAGTTGCATTCAGGAAGGCCTTGGCGAATCGAACGTCTCCTCGGTATCGATTCAGACTGGGGACGTCCGGGACCTCAATGTTTTTGATGAGCTCCGCTTTGTCGGGGTGGAATTTAAGGGAGAGGTCTTCCAGTTTGGGAAGGGAAAGCAATGTCGATCGGAGGTTTGACATCAACAGCTCGATATTGGGCTCGGGATAGTAGTCCTCGATTATTTCCAAGGAGGTCAAGTCCATCTGAGAGACCATATTGTAGATATGGGCCAAGGAAGGGTGTGACAGCCATCCCAAATATGAAAGACCAAGGGATCGAATGTTTTTGGCCGGAGACAGTGCCGCAATTCCATCAGGTTTGAGGAGATGCGGTATCGTATAGATGATGCTTGATTCAGGAATGCACCAGTCAAGATCCATACGAAGTCTCCTGACGAGGAGTGCGAGGTCTGGGCGGAGAACGAATGTCGTGAGCAGGCGGAGTGATCTATTCGCCATGTCGGCCACATAAATATCCCGGTATAAGAATTGTTCGCAAGTGGATCGCAGTTTTCTGTTGATCATGAGGTGCACGATTGAGGTAGGAGGTAAGAAGAACATGATGTGATCGAGTAATTCGGGGGGCAAGTGATCGAGGTTTGGCGGCGGCTGTCCCTGCTGCCGCACGAACTCTCGTGGTTCCATTGGCTCCGGCTGAGATGTACGCTGGCCCGCTCGAACAGAGAAAATCTAATAGGGTGTAGCGAGTGGACACTCGAGCTGGTCGTTAAAGGCGGTTCCTATGACGGGTTCACGGCTTTGCGCTAAAGATGAACGTGCGTGCCCAACGTGTCCGACGCCTCAAGGGACCCTTTTGCCGACGACACCTGTCTAGGCAGCCGACGTGTGGAGGAGTACGGGTTTAGTACTCGTTTGGAACGTAAGATCTTGGAAAATCGTCGCCTTTTTACTTACAGGAGTGCTGTGTGGGGTAAACTCCGGTCGGGAAAGCTCGGCTGTGGGTGGGTGTCCGAAAGCTTGGGAACCGACAGGACCCGGCACCCTTGCCGTTTGTTCAAATTTCGACTTTCCACCCAAAATTCGACTCTCTCAAGCTCTCTCTCCCTCCTCTCTCCTCTCCACCGCCCGCTGCTCTCCCCCCTCCTCTCTTCAACTAAAAAGATGGCCTCCCAGTACCGCTCATCACCTTTCTTCGCCGCTGCTTTCCCCATCGCTGCCGTCTCCGACAAGGCCGACGGACCAAAACCGACAGGTGTCGACCTGTACGCACGCTTCGCTTTCGCAGGAGCCGTGTGCTGCTCGGTCACCCATGGTGCCCTCACTCCAGTCGACGTCGTCAAGACTCGTATTCAGCTCGAGCCTGAGGTCTACAACAGGGTGAGTGCTGGGCCGTCCGTGTACGCGGGCCCCGAAACTCGAAAATTCGACTTTGAACTGACGCGCGCACATTCGACCTTTCGGTGAATTTAGGGAATGATCTCTGCTTTCCGCACCATCAGCGCAAAGGAGGGTGCTGGCGCTCTCTTGACTGGTCTTGGCCCCACCGCACTCGGCTATGCCCTCCAGGGTGCCTTCAAGTTCGGTGGTTACGAATTCTGGAAGAAGACCGCCATCGACTACCTCGGTGTCGAGAAGGCCACTGCCAACCGGTGCGTGCGAGATTCACCTGAACCGCATTTCTAGCTATCACTGACCTGAACCTGTCCGGCCTTTCCAAAACTTACAGTGAAGCCATCTACCTCGGAGCTTCCGGTATCGCTGAGTTCTTCGCCGATGTCGCTCTCTGCCCGTTAGAAGCTACCCGTATCCGTCTCGTCTCCCAACCATCCTTCGCCAGCGGTCTCGCTAGCGGCTTCGCCCGCATCGCTCGGGAGGAGGGCTTCAAGGGCTTCTACTCCGGCTTCGGTCCCATCCTCTTCAAGCAGGTCCCATACACCATGGCCAAGTTCGGCGTGTTCGAGGTCGCCTTCGAAAAGCTTGTCAACGCCACCGGCAAGCCCAAGTCCGAGCTCAGTCCCGGCACCCTCTCTAGCTTGAACTTGGGCGCCGGTCTCATCGCCGGTTTCGCCGCCGCCATCATCTCCCAGCCTGCTGATACCTTGCTCAGCAAGATCAACAAGACCAAGGCTCTTCCTGGAGAGACCATCACTGGTCGCTTGATCAAGATGGCTGGCCAGCTGGGTGCTAAGGGTCTCTTCACTGGTATGGGTGCTCGTCTGGTCATGGTTGGTACTTTGACCGCTGGTCAATGTGAGTCTTGCCTTTCGCGGTTTCCTTCGAAGCCCACATTGCTGACCTCGCTCCTCTACTCTTCCCAGTCGCCATCTACTCCGACATCAAGCGTGCCTTGGGTGCCACCGGCGGTGTCGAGATCGCTAAGGTCACCGTTTCATAATCAACTCGGAACTGACACTTTCGTTTTTTCCTTGTCTTCATTTATTTCTTCGCGTCTCTGGTCTTTGTTTTACTTCCATGTTGCTAATACCTCGTTAGACTTTCTAATCCATAGACTTGCGAGACCCGAGTACCAATTTTTCGTCCGCCGTGCTTACGAAGAGTTGAAATTTCAGACACGTGATTCCACAACCAATCCCAGACCGATGAGAGGTGTGGGAAACGCCACACCTCATTCAGCCCCACGACAAACTTTCTTCCATGTCTAATACTTTGATCAAGATACAGCAGGTCAGCGTCCTTTTCTTGGGTACCGTAGCGAGGACCGCTCATTCATCTGGTTCCAGATGTCGAGCACGAACGATTCCGCCGCTCGCCGGGAACACCCAAGCCCACTTCTCAGTATCCCAATCGAATTACACGAATACATGGCCACCTTCCTCGGTACCCGCGCCATCCTCAATCTCATCATGGTCAACCGTTTCCTTCTGTCCATTTACGAGGCGATCCTGTACCGTTGCATCAATATCTGCACCCTGCCCAACAGATCCATCTGCCTCCTCGAGACCTTCGAGCTCCGCCCCGACCTCGCCCTACTAGTTCATACCCTCAACATCGACCTCCGACCGAGCGTCGTCGGCACCGCATCTCAACCAGCCCAGACCACCGCCGCCTCGCCGGGCGGTTACGCCCGAATCAGAGCGCTCGGCTTGGCGAAGAACGTCAGGTCGCTAGGAATCTCGGGCCTGTCGTGGTTGCCTGACGAGCGGTTGAACGCCTTCCAGGAGGTCATGTCGACGATGGAGTTGAAGAGCTTGCGGATACTGGAACCGAGGCCGGTCTCTGACGTCCACCACCTCGAGCATAAAGAGGAAGTGGTCGCGAATCTGCGCCGAGTGTTGCAAGCCCAGCCTCTTTTAACGGAACTCGACCTCGAATTTCGGTTGTTCAAGATGGAGGTGAAGAATGGTGGGAACGACGTCCAGTTTGGCATCCAGAAATCGGACGTTCCCAGTCTCCGAACTCTCGGCATCCGCGCGTCGACCATAATGCCGCTCCTAACGGCCATCGGTCCTGGTCAATTGGAGACGTTGAACATATACGAGTGGAAGTGGCAACACCATAACATGCTGGTCTCTTCATTCTCCCACTTGGCCGAAACGAGTCAAAAGATCCGGAAGTTGTGTTTGTCCATGCGATGGACTTTGAATCTATGTTTTTGGGGGTTCGATTTTGGCCAAGTGCTGAAATTGTTCCCCAACCTTGAGTCGCTTACGATCACGGCAATATTAAGCCCACTCCTTGCTGAAGAGCCTAAACGTTTGGATGCAAACTTTGAAAGGGTACGAATATCCTTATATTATGACCGGAAGCTTTACTAAACATGCCATTTCATTCATTGCTTTTGGAGTTAAGTTGGCCTTCCAGATTCGCCATTCACCCAAGCTTTTCAAAATCGAACTTAATTTGCAAGTCTCAGTGAAGCCGAGAAAGATACACTTGGGTGAGGTTTCAGAGGAGTTCAAGCTCAGCCTCAAAGGAAGCTGTCCCTCTTTACAAACGTTCGTTGATCCGGCTCGACAGGAGTGGAGATTCTTTCCAGTTGAGGGAGAAGGAGGCGGTGACGCATTTCGAGTCGTGAAGATCGGCCGGCTTCATTCTGGCGTTGGGTATTTTGCAACGGCGGACCGATCCTTCCCCGAGCAGGATGTGATAAACACGTAATATACCAGGAGTGACATGGTGAACATATCACAGATTGATGCGATTTCACAACATTAAATTTCCTCCAAACTGAAGTTCGATATGTTTGCGGATAATCGAATGGGGTGTGCTCCCGATCTGGTAACTCACCTCAGGAGCAAAGAGAGAGTTTTCGCCAACATCCTTACGGTTTTGCAAGGTCGACCCCAGCAACGACATTCCAGACTTCAATATTTCTGTATGAACCGTACAGAAGGACCTGGACTCGGCACGCGGTCGGCTTCAGGCTGACGCGGCTCGGCAGCGTAACGTTAAGGGGTTGAACGCCGTGCAAACGTTTGCAGGAGAGGGCGATCTTCGCCTCCACCTCTCACTAAGCCGCTATTAGTCAAAGAGAAGATACACCGAGTATCGTTCTTTTTTTTGCGTTTGCCTACAATGCGCGTAGCCTCCAAAAGTCAAATAGTCACGTGATCTGTGAGACTTTGCAACATCCCACTACAATCCCACCTGGTCTTGTCCACTCTCCGACCATGACATCCGAATCAACGCCACTGTCGCAAAGAGCTTCTTCAACTCGCTCGTCTTCCGAGGATAGAACAGCGGGGGTTGACAGTGTTTTATCCGTGGGGCTTGATGGATGCATCCAATCCGTGGGGGTCGAAGGCTTCTTGGCCTTCGCCGGCCTATTGATCTGGGATACCTCAACGTGGAGGGAAATGACCAGTGAACTTCATGCCGACAAAGATCAGTATGTTTTGAAACAAGCCTGGTTCGCCGCCCCTACCGAAAACCTTCCTGGATTACATCATCGTTATTTCGATAGAGGGGTTACTGAGTACGAGCAACTTCCACATGACCTATTCAATTTGTTATTATAATTGTTGAAATTTGAAAGAGTGCGGACTCTTGTTCGCCGGCGGAGAGGTAGCGAGGGAGAGTAGACATGGGACCCTGTTGGCTTTCGCTGGTTCGTCACCCTTCCAATTCTGCGCCCTCTCTCGAGACGGCCCTCCGCACAAGCCAGACCTGTCCACAGCTCCCCTCGACTCTTAGAGGGACAAATCGGCTCGCATATCGTGAAACTAGGCTAGACCGGAGCCCTGAAGCTATGTATGTATATAGATTATCACCGTACCGTCGGTCTGTTTGACTCGGACGTCTTTTCGATCTCTCCCGCTAATTGTATTGACTGCCTCGTTTCAATCAGTGGGAGAAATGACTTCAATGCATCCGAAAACGCGAAACAGATTCCTCTACCTTCCACCCGAGCTGCATGAACATATCTCGATTTTCCTCCCTTCAAGTTCCATTCCTAGCCTCATTATGATCCATACCCAGCTTCGACCCATTTACGAAGAGATCCTCTACCGACATATCAATCTATACAGCCGACCTTTTCGTTCCAGGGGACTGCTCAGAACATTCATGCTCCAGCCAAATCTCGCTCTCCTCGTCCATAGCCTGGACATTGATATTAGGTGGTGCGAGGGGAAGGATCCGACGGGACTTGACTCTGACTCAAAGGGATGTCGACTTCTCATCAATGCCCTCTCTTCGGCTAAGAGCGTCAAGTCCCTAGGAGTTTCGGGAGTAGCATGGTTATGGGGGAACGATATGAAACCGGTACGGGACGTGGTTTCTAAAATGAGGTTGGAGAGCCTACGGATCTACGAATGGTGGCCTGACGTGCAGGATCAACAAGTCGAGCATCAAGAGGACGTTTTCACGAACCTTCGAACGGTGCTGCAAGGTCAGCTCTCGCTTCAAGCTCTTCAAGTCGATTACTTTTTGTGCAAAAGGGGTGCGGACTACCGCGGCAGCTTTCCCCTCGGAATACAGAGCTCTCACATCCCTAATCTTCGAACGCTGAGAGCCGATGCTGCTACCGTCGCATCGATCTTGCCGGTCGTTGGGGACCAGTTGGACTCTTTGGAGATTGTCAACTGGAAAAACAGCAACCACAGGTTCCTCGTTGAATCATTCTCCGGTTTAGCTGCGGCTAGAGGCCAAATACGGAAGTTGCATCTGTCGATGCAATGGATTGCATTGCGGGGTTGGGGCTTCGACTTGGGGAAAGTGTTGGAGTTGTTCCCAAATGTCGAGTCGCTCAAGATCACGGGAGGAGGGGGACTTTCGGCTCGCACACTGCCGATGCTGTGGGAGGCTTACTTTGAAGCGGTACCCGCACATGTGCGATCACGAGGGTTTTCGCTGACCCAATCCATCTTGCCGATTTCGTATTTTATTCAGGTCGCTTCTCAGATCTCCAACTCACGCAACCTCATCAGACTTGAAATGTCCCTTGAATTTGAAACGGAATGGGGAAGAACGGACTTTGAAGATCCCGAAGCGAGACTCATGCTGAACTTGAAGCGCAGCTGTCCTACTTTGGAAACGTTTATTAGTCCTGGGCAACAGGAGTGGACATTCTTGCCGCCCAAGGAGAAAGGGAGTGACGCTGTCCAGGTAGCCAGAGTGGGACGGTTTTATCACGCTGCTTCTCGTTTTACTGCAGGGGATCTGGAGGCTCTTGGAGTGGATGCTTAAATTGGTGGCCGGAAAGCACTAGAAGCATGAGAACGAGGAGTAGGTAAATAAGAATATGGCTTTCAAGTTTTTGGTGCCACGAGAATTCGCATAGCGAGACGAGGACCCACCATCGCCGAAGTGCTTCCTCTATCACAGACCCTGCGTTTTGCATTCTCGGTTGTATGACTCCCCACGAGTCGATTCAATTTGACACAGGTGTACGTAGGAATGATATTCGAACGATGACGCGTGAATCCTGTTGGTTGTCTTCAGCAGGAGGCAAGACGTACTACACTCCTATTGTCGTGAGTGATATGTTCTTCATATTTGATTAAGATTGTTACAAGCTTCTGTAATTTCATTGATAAGGTATAAATGGGTCTGCGAAAGGTTACTACTGTGCTTATTCTGGGTAAAGTACTATGCAGGCCATACAGGGGGGATTGCTATCTCAGTACTTTGGAACCTAGGGACACTACCGAGTTCTCCAAACCACTCTTTTAGTTACTCCAAGATTATAAAAATATCTAACATCCAAGGATCTTGAAAACTTGACCTGCCACCTGAAACTTTTCTCAGAAGTCAAACCCAATTTCAGCCACCTATCAGCCTTTGTAGCTCTCGCTCATTGAACATCCTTCAAAATCTCCATATAAGTGATGATCCAGAGAACCTGGATCTTCTATGGCTCACCTAAGCCATTTGGAATCAATAACATCAGATAAACCCTCAAAGAACGCCTCGGACTGCTGCTTCATTTGAACATTCAGGCGGTAGTTGGAAACCATGTATATGTACTGCATTCTGTTTTCCTTCGTTACCGGGATGTTGGCACCATTTGGGAGAAGGTTAATGGTTTTGGTCTCGCCGAGTTCTGTAATTAAGGCCAATGAGTAGATAGATCGCAATCGCACCCTCGAACCTAACGTGCCATTATCTGTGACGGTGAAGTTTAGCGATAAATCCTTGATGCTCTCAGCATCGTAGTGTTTTAAGGATATAAGTCCTTGGTACAATTCTTGATCCAACGAAGCCAGGTCATCGAGATAGCTTTGCTTTCCAAGCCACTAACGGAGTACGGAAATCGTAAGTCTACTGTCTACCTTGAAGCGATGTGGAGGGCAACCTTAGCCAGGAAGAAAGTTGCGAATGAAACATCGACTAAGATGCCTTCGTATAGCGCCTTTCCGAGGATGCGTCCGATAAAACGATACCAGCTAAGCTGATGCGCTAATTTGAGGCGACATTATCAGCTACAAGGCGTTAGGTTCAGTAAAGATCACGCACATTCTCGGGCATAAGAGTGGGGATTGGGGTACAGCGCCTGCTGTCTCGTCGCAAGCCAGAGTCCTCTGTCGGTGTCAAAGGCTTCCTTAGAGAGACTTTCGGAACTGGTGGTTAGAATAGAAGACGGAGCAATCAAACTATCAGAACACCCACGAGGTCGAAAAATCCCTGAATACGCCGTCACCGTCAATACCACTCTCTTCGTTTCCGAACTGATCGATAAAGGTGATTCGTATCCGCCTCTTCAACTTGGGCCCCAGGCCATTGAGTGTGTCGTATCCATCCTTGGCGATATGGTCTCTCCGAATCGTACAGTGATATCCGACGGCGCCTCCATCCGGTCCAGGGGCGTCGACTCGAGCCATGTCATTGGCAACAAAGTCCCTGAAGATCTCGACTCGAACGCTGAACGGAATAGCGAAGGGTATATTGTTGAGAACGCCAAGTCGGGGTGAAATGTATGCCATTTGACGTTTTGAAAGGGTGCGGTCGGACGTTCGATCGAGGTTTCGTTCCTCGAAGCTGTAAGAGGGTTCGTCAGGCCGGACATACAGTCCAGTGCGCGGGTAGGATATGGCTCACATTGCCGCCTCACAAAACGACTGCATGTCGATTTCAGACGTCATAAGCCAATGATCTTCCGAAGTAAACTTCCGTCGCAAGCTATGGGGGAGGGAAAACGAGAGTGTTAATACCCCATCGAGGATCGGCGACAGGCGCGGGGCGCTCACTCTCTAGCATGAATTGCTTTTAGACAACGCGTCATTTTATCCCTCGCAGTTTCCCACTTCATTGAAGGCAAGCCGGGAACGCTATCCTCCCTGACGTTCATTTGGTCCTCGTTCCAATAGAGTGGGAAGACGATGTTCAGAATTTGCTTGGAAAATTGGGCAACTTCGTCCAATAAAAGCGGTTGACTTCCGGGTGTGCCCGACCTTGACCCTCCAGTCGAGAAAAATTCGTCATCCGTCATAGTTCGCAGTAAGTGCGTATAAGTTTCGACGAGGAAGAGAAGTGGGGGCCAAAGTTCTTGCCTCGACGGATCTAACGGAGTAGGGTGGGACGTCAGCCGTAGCAACTCGATGCGAAGGGTGCCCAGGCCATACCTTTGAGGGCCTCAATACCCGTCGGGCTGCTTTTGCCAAGCGAAGCTCTCCGAACCCATCCTCTCCAAACTTCTTTAATTAGGGTCGGCCCATTTGGTGAGAAGACAATTGAACTGAGGACTTGGTCCCTCTTCGCCAGCCACGCTGACGAGAGGGAAAGGAAGAACCGGCACAGTTGAACACGCAAACCAGTATTATTGGACGTCTTCGCTACGAGGGAGGCGATGTGGCCGGGAGATACTACCGTCTGAAGCCTTGTGAACGTCGTGGTGTCCAACTTGAGGCGAGGTGGGGGTGGTGCAGGTGCCTTCTGCACGTGTTGCTCCGAATCGGGATCGTCCGAATCTTCTTTGATGTTCCATGATGTGACCATGGAAACCTTCGAAACGGGCTCAAGGCCATCCGGTGGGAGTGAGTCCAGAATTGATGCGGATGCTTCCAAGTAGGTCGACACAGCCAGGGCGGGAAGGGTTTGCATTCGTGGCGGGATAAAAACTACCATGTTCGCTAAGAGGTGGGCTTTGGCTTCCAAATCCGTTACTTGGACTAGTAGCGAGACTGGGATAGCTCCAAGAGAAGCCCATGGTAGCTGGCCGGCAAATTGAGTGATGGACGTTAGAGGCAGTCGGTTCGGAAGTCGAGGGATGGTGAGGATATGCTGGAACACAGAAAACAGGGCGGTAGAATATCTGTCAGATCCTGAGCCGAATATCGAGAATGGTGCTGTGATGAGTGAGCATAGTATCGGAAGTGCTGGGGCCGATTTGTCATCCTAAGTTCCATCCGAAAGAGCCGCGGCGATCAGCGCAAAAGCTCGATCCATTGAAATTGAATACTGTACCCACCAGGACCCTTATAGCAGTAGATATATATGGGTATAAGCCCTGGTCTATAAGATAGCCCATGATTCTTGAGGCGGCCGGGCATGTTGGCGAAACCAAGGCAAAAAGGACTTGGAGATGACTCCGAGCTTGGGGGGATCTGAGAGAGAATTCAGCAGGGGCGCCGACTGAAACTATATTGACGTGCTTACTTCGGAGTTGCAGCAATATCCTTGAGCAAGAGGACCGACACTTGCCGGGTCAGTACAAGCCAACTGGCCGCTTCATTTGTCGAGAAAGGACCTAGAAGACCAACTATTTCCAATGCGGGTATAAGATAATCGTATCACATATCCCAGAGTAGCAACTCACCTTGTCCGTTCAGAAGCATGGTTTGCGACCATCGAGCCAGTCTTTGCTTGTCAGCTTCACCGCCCGACCAACCAACGACCAACAACCGAGTCCAAGCCACTGACGGCCCGCTCTGCACGTCGAATTCGGCCCTGAGCTGGCTTTTAACCCTTCGCGCCTCCGAAGTGCCTCTCCACCAAACCTGGATTTTACGAGCACTCTCCGCACGTCGCCGTTGATCCAAACGCTGTTCTTGCTGGGCACGAACAATGACATGGACAGCCTCCTGACTTAACGTATCAGACGAATCTCGTAAAGGCATTTCTCTTTGCCGCCCTTTAAGAAAAGCTGGAAACTCCTAGGGCCTTATGTTAGGGGAAGAAGAAACGTGGTTGCGGGAGGGCCCCCCTACATTGTGTGTTCTTGTATGCCATCCCACGGTTCAACCGCAGGTTTCCCCTGGAATTGATTCTACGAATTGATTCTACGAAGTAAGTTACATCAGGTAATTTAATCCGTTTTCTAACGGTTGTGAATGCTTCATGTTGTTTTCTTTCCCTTCAGACCACCCGTGGAAGCGATTTCATGGCTCAGTTATCAGCAGGTCAGCTTCTCAAACTCCCACCTGAGCTGCATCGGTACATCTCCATCTTCCTTCCTCCCGGTTTGATCATCAGTCTCATCACGTCCAACTCCGACTTCAATCGATTTATGAAGAGACTCTGTATCGAAGCATCGACCTCTTTGAAAACCCTGGCCGATCATGGAGACTGCTGCGGACTTTGATGTCCCGCCCCGAACTTGCTCTCCTAGTTCGGAGCCTCGACATCAGCCTCGATTCCGGGTTATTAAACGTATTCTCACCATACAAGTCCCTTTCTCCGGACCAAAGACTCTTCTAAATGCACTACCTTTGGCCGGGAATATCAGGAGGTTCGGATTGTCCACTAGGCGTGGTTGTCGTGCAAGGAGATGGACCCCATTCAGGAGATTATTTCACGGATGGAACTCATATGCCTGCGGATACACGTCCCTTGGTCATCCAGACCGGCGCCACAGATAGTGGGGGACATGTCTTCAAACCTCTGTATGACGCTGCAGGGGCAACCGTCCCTTCGAGAACTTGAGTTCCAATATGTGGGCTATCAGGCAAATGATCCGGTCAGAATTGAAAATTCAGACCTCCCAAATCTCGGAACTATACGGGGTGATGCGAGGACTCTATCATCGATCTTACCGGGCATCGCTGAAAGCCTAGAGTCGGTGGAGGTACTCGGCTTGACGACCAGCCCCGACCTCCTGGCCTCGTCCTCCAGCTTAACAGCGGCCAGGCGAAGAGTGCGCAAAATGGAGCATTTCACCATTTGATCCTGGATCAGGGCTGGGGCGGTGCTTTTGGAGATGTGCTTGAGCTGTTTCCCAATGTTGATACACTTCAAGTCATCGGTTTCGCGGGGGAGGACGCCGATAGTCAAACAGTTATAAACGCTTTTTTTCGAAAAGGTGCCCCCATTCAACGTGTCTCTTCAATTACGTGTATCTCGCTAACGTTTCGTGGATACTGGTCGAGACCCGACCAATTCAGGTGGCCTCTCAGATTACCGGATCACTCAATCTCACTACAATCCAGATGTCTATCCAAAAATATAGCGAAATGGATGCAGATGCCGAGAAATCTCCCTATGAACGACGCCTCGGAGGAGCTCAAGCTCGAGCTCAAGAGCAGCTGTCCTTCGTTGAAGACCTTCATTGACCCAGCACAGATAGAATGGGCATTCTTGGCAAGTGAGGAAGAGGAACGAAGTGGCGATTTCGGTGTGGTGAAGGTGGGACGTGTGTATGGCGGCTTTACGTATAGTGGAAAAAAAGATTTGAAAGCGGCTAGGGGGTAGTACCAAGCCAAAACAGATCGTGTTGGGATGGAAGTAAGCCAGAAATTCCAGAACCTGAGGCCAGAGCCGAAGCTAACTCCCGCCATCACGTAGGACTATGTTATTAGTTAGCGCAAACATAATAAAGAGGCATAGGAAAAGTTGTTCATCATCGCGCTTCCTCCATCCTCGGACCTTGCAGCCCCGTCTCTTGAACCCTCCAATTCGGTTCAGCTCTGTACAAATCTATCCAAAAGGTAAGAGGATAGAAAACGAAACCGAATGCGATCGTCCATTCGAAAATAGCTAATCGAACAGGCCGTCGAGGTTAGCACTCCCAGCTGCTATTCCTTAACCCAAGTGGACCAGAGAACAGGACGTACCTCCCAGCTCGAGTCCTTGACTTAAGCACACACCCATAGCAATAGCGAGACCAATGAGCACAGTAGCGACCAAAGCTTTTGACAAGGCGCTCCACATGAGTGTCCGGTTTTCGCGGTTGTGCTTGCTTAGGGACAAGTACTACGGGGAAGGTCATCCGATCGTGGGGGTTACTTAGGGCTCGGCTGGGACAGAACCGAAAGGAAGGAACGGAGCTTGCACTCACCTCTATGACGGTAAATATCGCACTCAACGCAACTCCAAGCATAAAAAGGCCCAAAAAGAGTCGATGCAGAGTTGTGTATCGCTTGGTGTCGAAGCCCGCTAGCAAGATTAATCCAGCACCACCGAGGACCGAGCCGAAGATGGCGAGTCCTGCAAGCACCTTTTGAGCCGTTGTTGACTCGTGCGTGAGGCGACCTCGGTGTCGTAACCACCGTTCGGCGACTAAGGTGCCCATGAATGCAAGTGCGGTGATTATACAACCGACGACGAAAAGTGGCTTGAGGACATCGGCTGCTATGTCGGATATGTCTGTAAGGGAAATTTCCGTGAGTGTGGAGAGATTCAGGAAAGGATTTTGGGAACGCACAGGGGAAGGTGGTGTCTTGGGAGACGTAGTGAGGTCTGCCCTGGCCAACCCAAGTAAGAATCAGAACTAACAAGGTTACTACAGGGAACGGTGGTAGAATATAAGATACTTGATGGATGCCAGCATTTGGGGACTACTTACTACACCATGCTGTAGAGCATACGATGGGTATCCAGTGGTATTGATTGTGGTTGTGATGCGGATTATTTGCGAACTTGGCCATTATAATATTAGTGATTCGTTTTCTTCTTTTAAATAAAGCTCCTAGCAGCCAAGCACCGCTTCAAAGACGGGTGTTCGGCTTGCGATGAAAGACAGAAGGACGAGGGGAAAGCCAGATATCAAGGAGTGGACAATTCAGAGGGCGGCCGGTTGGGTGGTTCGTGTCGGACGACCAAAATCCGCCAATGCGCGAATATGACATTGAGGTATGACGCCGACTCCGTATTTAGCCGTAGGCCAAGAGTTTGTTTTTAAACCCCTCCACCAGTTGACAGCCGGGTTTCAAATTGATGACGTCATCATTCGTCGTTGCCGCCGGCCGCCGCGTGGTTTCCTCTGAACGTTGCGAATACCCTCTTCGTCATCGTTGTCGCATATTCACCGCTGATGCCACATATAGAGGCAAAGAACGATTCGAGGTCCTTTTCCATATATTGGAAGCCGCGAACGCCGAAAACGCGGTCAAGTCCCGTCGCAACGGACGTGTGGATAGTCGATGCCTGAAGTTGGATCTGTATTCGGAGGAAGACTCATTTCGTGCTCCACATTCAAGTTGCAAGGGTATAGTATAGGGTGTACCAGCAACTTCAAAGGGCATTCGTCTAGAAACAAACGGGAATGAAAATTCATTGACAAGAAAACCGAAGCTTGACTTCAGCAGCGTTCCAGAGGTGCTTCACCGTGTCTGGGAGGGTAAATTGGTTCCGACCTGCTATTGGCTGTTTCGCTCTAGCCTCCGTTTCGAGTTTACGCCGGTCATAGTCCTCGGTCGTCCAGACGTCGTACTGCGACAAGTACCGCCAATCTCCATTGTAAGTGCTCAGCCGAATGCTGCGAAGGCTTGGGCATAGCGAATGGAAGCTTTGGACAATAGGAAGTTCCTCGCTGACGCTCCATGGGGTGAAGTTCACAAAGTCCAGTCGTTCGAGACGCAGGATAGGAAGGATTTCCTTGATGGCTTCGATTTGTTCCTAAAGTGAAAACTACTAGTCAGTATGATAAATGACAGAAACGAAGAGCACTCACATCATTGATCTTCTGAAAACGCCCCAAACTAACTGTCTTCAAGCTCGGAAAGTTTATCGGCAAACCACGGATGACATCTGACCAAGGTACCGGTACCAAAGGTTCCAAGTTCCACGATCTCCCATCTTCAAAGTACCCAAGCTCGATGACCGCAGGCAACTCTCCTCTATCCGCCAAACTTCCAGGAGACCCTCTGTAGGCTTTCAGGTACTGCAAACAACCCTTCTTCATATCCTTTGGAAGTATTTCCCCCAACCCGTACAGCCGAAGGAAGTGAAGCTTCTCCACGCTTGCGAGGACATCCTTGATCAACCCGAGAGGCAACCCGCTGCTTTCCCCGCCTACTGGCACAGTGATACCTAGCCACCGGACGGCTGCTGCTGCCTGCGGCCGGTCCTTGATGCTCTGGAGGCAGGCCAAGCTTCGCTGATACGCTGGCTGGTCATTCGTAAACTTCGCGTCGATCCTTTCGTAGACGTATTGCTCTGCCAGTTGTCGGAAGAAAGAAGAGACGAGAAGAAGTTGGAGATGATCCTTGAGAGAGAGATAGCGAAACGCGAGGAGCCACGTCTCTGGCGGTACCGAGTCGAATCGAAACTTTGACACTTTGACCTCCGCACTCGATTCAGAGTCCTCCTCAGAGGGTGCTAGAGGTTCGCTGTCCTTGGTCCATTTTTTCATATCTACGGGACGGGGGGAAATTTGCTGACCGTCTTGGGAAACGTAAAGAAAAACCGGACCTTGATGCCCGCCTCACGTGACATCGGCCTTTCCCCACGTTACCTCCGTTGGGGCTTCGAGCCGTGCCGCATCCGCGACTCCTTCCACGACTCCCTCTTCTCGACCCTTCCCATCTCCTTCAACCCGAAGCCTTCAGATTTCGGAGTAATCAAATACAGGCCCAATCCATTCAAGCATCTCCCAGAAGCCAGCTTCAAGAATCATAATGACCTTCCAACCCCCCGTCGACGAGATGGAACGGCATCAGGTGTATTGGCTCGAGGATGGCAACATCATCCTCGTGTTGGAGGACCGAATCGCGTTCAGGGTCTACCGCGGTCATCTCGCCAGGCATAGTCTTGTCTTCGCGGACATGGTGGCCCTCTCTTCTCCAACTACAAAGAACGACCGCAAGGCCCAAGCCACGGTGGAGCCTCCTGAGTTTCGCCCGGCCTCAAGCCCACAAGCAACTTTTAAACAACCAAAGACCATAGAAGAGCAGGAGTACTACGACGGTTCCCCAGTTTTGCGTATGTCACAAGATCGGGCGGAGGATTTCGCGGCGCTGTTGGATGTTGTCCTCCAAGTTACGCCTGCAGACCCGAGTTTTAACATGCTCGAGGGTGTTCTGAGGATATCCACGAAGTACTTGTTCGAAGGTGAGTTATATATCTAACCTTTAAGATGGCGATACTGTTCCTGACTTCTTCACCGTAGGTGTGCGGGCTTGGGCGGTCGAACACATGCAAGCCCGTTTGCCGACAACTTTGCACGACCTTCTGGCAGATCCAACACTCGGTGCGTCTTAACTGTTTTGTTCTTCCGTCCTTCATCAAAATTTATCAGTCTCCGGATGTCCATGCAGAGGTGTATGGTGACCGGACCCTTGCCGCCAGGGTGATTTCGCTGGCAAGGGAGTTCGACTTACCTCAGCTCATACCACTAGCACTCTACGCCATCGTCTCCTTCAACTTCGCCGAACCGCCAGCTCCGGCCTCTCCTTTATTCTCTCCTCAATCTTCGCCAACTGCCACCACGTTCCCACCCGCACCACCTCCACCTAATCCATATATAGCAGCGCTCGCAACTATTCACGCCACCCTACCCTCGGGAGACGTCAGCCGATTTACGCTTGGCCGACAACGCCTATCGGAGGCCGCAGTCTCTTATCTCTTCCAGCTCCGAGAATACGGCTTGATGAAGATAAGCTGTTCCAGAAAAGTGGGACAATACCACCGGACGTGCGCCGCCGGGAACGTGCATGCCGTGTGGAGCAGACCTCAACCCGCCGTCGCAGAGTTCCTCAGGAACCCATTGGGAATTATGGCTGTGGAAGGCAAAGCGTATGACTTTAGTACGATGTGTGGGGACTGTAATACTGCTGGGCAGGCGAAGCATATCGAGTTGGTGGAGGACTTGTTCGGGAGGTTGAGTGAGATCTTCATGTTAGACGACCACTCGTTTGAGAGACGGTGATCGCAATTGAAGGACTGATCGTTTTCTTGTATGTATCGTAAGTGTGCTTCTGTAGTTGTACTATGTATCCCCAAGGTGTCTTTGGAATTCGTGTTCATAGTAAACGAGGCCACGCGCCTCGGCTAAACCCGAGCGCTACCGTCCAGTTGAGCGTTCCTCGCTGTTCAGGGGCCACCCAGTGGTTTCCCGGCTTCCGCCCCTGCCTCAAACATTACTAAGCCTTAAGGGAGAATATCCAAGTCATAATGCCGAAGCTGCTCTATCAACCAACATCCTCAGACTGTGTGGTGTCATGGAGTCACCCAGATCATCCGACGCAGATGATGAATCCTCATCAATGGGGCTCAGCACGTCAACAATGGAAGAGTCGGGAAGAAGCAGTCCCGCTTACTCCTATCGTTCTTCGATAGATGGGGTCAGTCTACTGCGTGAGGTACACGGGCGGACCTTGAACAACACCAGAGACGTCAGTATTTCGAGCGCCGTCTTCACTGGCGGAACCTACTAACCTTCTGGCACTTCGAAGCAATATATTCTTCCAGGTCTAGCTAAGGAGATACTCGAATTTCGACCAAGTAACTGACGGGTGCCTTTGTCGTAGTTGATCTAAAGGAGCATAATCGGCTGCATGTTCAACACGAGATGCTTAAAATCAAGCTCGGTGGGCTATTCTTGCAACCTAGATCAGTCAACCGGGCTCTTGCACCTCGAAATGGACCTATGCCAGCGGTGTTGGATGTGGGCTCGGGTTCAGGCTCCTGGGTTTTGGATATGGGTGAAATGTTCCCACATGCGGAGGTGGTTGGTTTGGACCTTGCCCCTGCCAATCTTCCACGGTACGAAATTTCTGGACGGGACGAGTTCATCTTCCGGTTAAACCCCGCTTTTGGAACGCAGGGACCCAACCCCAAACTGTCGTTTCGAATGTGACGATGTCAACTTTGGCTTAAGCCACTACAAGAATTCGTTCGATGTTGTCCATGCGCGCTGTGTTGAGACAGGGATTACGGATTATTCCCATTTCCTCAAAGACGTCCACCAAGTCCTACGGCCCGGAGGGGTCTTTTTGTCCGTTTCGGGTTCATCGCAGATGTTGGGAGAAGACTTCGAACCTTGCGTAAAGGGAAAAGTAGATCCGAGCGTCTCAGTAAGTTTAGGTCCGAAGCGGGAGGATCCGAAACTCATTTGTCCTAATTCTTCCCATAGACGGAGAATAACACAGCGACCTTGTTGGCCGGGTTCCATGAAGCTACCCGAGTATGTCCCGAAGCTACACTGTTTTAAAATTATGTGGCTTTCTGATGAGGGGAAAATGTATTCCACAGGCTCTGGGCGCTCAAACTGACACGTTCCTTTACATTCGCGGTTGGCTAGAGGAAATGGGAAAGAGTGCCTGGTCGACGGTTGGGGAAAAGAGATTTTACATACCTGTCGGACCATGGAAAGAGAATAGTCAGCTTTCGTCATAGGTCCTCCTGTGGGCTGTAATACTAACATACCTGCCACCAAAGTGGCTGACAAAGATCGCCACATCGCAACCCTCATGAGTTACGACATCCTGCGGCTTTTGGCATCTACTCGCCCAAGTCTACTATCCTATGGGTATCCCGAGCAAGTAGTGGATAATTGGATCGAAAGGGCTGCGGACGAGCTTCGACATACGAGAAAGAAGATGTACATCCGGGTGAGTAACCGATTTGCCCTTCCCGTTTTTGAAATTGCCCTTGTCTAATGCCCGGTCCAATCGGCTTTAGTGGATTTGTTGCTGGGCAGTCAAGCCTGGAACTCCGGGAGAAGACCCTCAGGAGCAAAACTTGACATAAATAATACGGCCAAAGTCTGTTGTCGCTCTTGTACAGAGGGCCTCGCTCCATGATCAAATGCCCTCCGGTGCGCATCTCGCGTCACCTGCCATGTATGTGGAGTTTAGAAGCCTTGCGAGCCTCGTGCAGTTGGTTCCTGGGTATATAGCGGTGCATTCAGATTCGCCTGCCATTTAACTTGTGCATTCTGTCTAGAAAGTGGAACAAGCGTTCTGACCGTTGTTTGGGCTGAGTGCACAATCTAGACCGGCGGGGAACTCCGGTGAATCAGGGTCGCGGACTTACTGCAGCTATGTCCGTTCGGCGTGACAGCGTCCTGGCCTTAGTTCCAACAACCACCGGCCTCCCCCTTTCTCGACACCGAAGTCAATCTCATACCGCATTCCTCGAGCTATATAATTACATCATACATGTACGCTCTTTGGGGGGGGGGGGCGGGGGGGGGGGGGGGGGGGGGGGGGGGGGGGGGGGGGGGGGGGGGGGGGGGGGGGGGGGGGGGG
>WSUI01000850.1:0-15311 GCA_019633595.1 Tulasnella sp. UAMH 9824
GAACTCCTAGAAGACCTCGGATGCGTTCAGAACTCACCCACCGTCATCTATGGAGATAACAACGCCGCCCTCATCCTTGCTCAAGACGTCAATGACCACAACCGCGCAAAACATGTCAAACGTGTTTATCACTATGTACGCGAACGTATACAGCAGGAGAAGGACATCACCGTCGAGTACTGCCCTGGCAAAAAGAACATCGCGGACATTTTCACCAAGCCTCTTGGCAACGTCCTATTCCATCGTTTCTTATCCCATCTCGTCACCCACAATTCTCGTCAGTACGACACCACGAGTGGGAGTGTAGAATTATTGTAGTTAGCTTGTCCGTGTTTGTCCGTACTTCCCTATTAGTAGATTGTTTTGGTGCTCGTATGCTTGTTTCTCAACTACGTTGACACGAGCTACGAGCAGGTAATGTCTTATCATTAGATAGTAATACTAGAACTACGTTGACACGAGCTACGAGCAGAGATAGTATTTCTTCAGTTTCCAAGTCTACTCCTATCCCTGGCTTATGAATGCGACAATAAAGTCGTCATCTGCAGGAGCGTCTTTTGCTCCAGGAAGTCGGCCCGTCAAACACACTATCTGTACATGTTCGAAACATTAGATAGACACTCTACTATAAGATCTGTCTAAAATCTCTCCAGCTCTGCTCAGTCGATGCCTAGCCGTTAGTGTGCGGCACGAGTCTGCCGAGAAATCGAAACTTTTCCATAGAACGGCACCGCCACATTGCCGCCTAGGTGCCCCTCGCCCATCTGAGAATGGTATTAGCGATTAACACTCGAAAGGAAGCGCACCACAACACTGACGAAACCCGTGGGGACTTTGAATTTATCGATGCACAGGTCCATCAATCACAGGGACCAGGCGGGTATCATTCAGTCGGTACCGCCATTGCACCCTATAATACCTTCTAAAACGCCCCATAATATGATATATATACTCAACCATGTAGTTAGAATATGAACTTTTTCTTGATACAGGCACGACCAACGTTCGACAAAACGGCTCTTTCCGTCGGAGCTTAGAATCCCCGCCTTACCGACGACGACATCGTATGACTAAAAGGATTTATCCAGCTAATTTATTCAATGAATGAGCCAGGTCTATATGCAAATGTTGATTTACTGGCTTCTTCGCTACAGCATAAGTGACCCGTGAAAGCTAATATCCTGTAATATCCGAAGCTGTTCCACAAAGACCTAGGATTTACGGACGTAAAGCACATAAAACTGCACTGGATCTCAATATTAAGAAACAGAGAGACTTCGAAAGACGCGTCGGTCTTAGACCGCTTAGGTGCGCTTCTCTTGACCCCGTCTCATTCCCAACTGGACAGCCTAAGCCTAGTTTCCTGGCTCTTCTAGACATAGGCCCATGTTACAGGTTGTAGAAAAGAGGGCCGTTCTGCACTCCAAGCGCTTCCTGATCCCCAAATAGATTTGCAGCGGCATCACGACGTAGTTCAAAGCGGCTCGCCGAGTTTTGATCCTGACACTTTGTCGAAACTCTCTAGCGCTTTATTCTTAGATATTCGATTTGAAAGCTCATTGCTACGGATATTTTGATCATTCCTCATCCTTAGCATCTCCAGACGATTTGAATACTGTTCTGAAAATGTCCAAATGCGAGTTCGTAGCACTTCTCGAGCAATGCAAAGAGCTGACCCCTTTTCTCAGAATACGTTAATATCCTATATAACCTGCGTCAGGCTGGAGTTTTGCAGTACGCAGAACGGGATGCAGTGTGTCTCGATGGTCCCAATAATTTCCCCAACTGGCAAAGCTGGTTTTATGGTATGTTGCTTGAGGTGGCCACGGGCTTTCATACAGTCTCGTTGAGTCCCAAACTTATTGTACTCCCTGGTTCTAGTTGACAGCACCTCTCACCCTCTCCTGGACCCGGAATCGAAATGGAAGGGGCAATGGATTTGGGGATCTGCTAACACCCGAGCGGAAGCAAGAAATTGCGCAGCGAGAAACGTTCTCTATAACATCGAATACTTTGAAAATGGTTCCATTTACAAGTCTCGTGAGGGTCCCCCTATTTTCAAGTCGACGAAGTAGGGAATGGTCGATCGACGGATCGATCTATAGCGGATTGTATGCAAATGCCTGTCTCTAGGGCAAGATATTAAATGGTAGCCAGGTCCACTTTGCATAGTTGTCCTTAGCCCCAGTAAATATCTACAATGAGACGTTTACTTTCTCTTGTCACGCATATATAGCGGTGAGAACCCTTTCCAGGAGCAATTCGGGTAGCCTGGTGCGCCCCCCCCCAAGATAGCATGCTAGGCTGGCTCTTCGAGAAATCTCTAGCACGCTCCTTTCAATTAGGTTAAATCACTCAATTAATGACGAGCTCTTACTCCGTCTCTATGTAAGGCAATAGATCTGATCCTCCCATATGAAAATGTGAAGGGAAGGGACTGTTCTACTGGTTCCGCTTGCCGTTGGAGCGGGAGCTTTGAGCCGGAGTACAAATTGATCGCTAAAGCTCTGACTGTGAGCTCCCACACTCAGTTTGGTAGCTTTTCTAGCATTTAATTCGATGCTGGAGCGAGTGATAGTAAGTCGCCGTACAACACGCTCGCCTAGGATGTCAACCAGGGGCTTGCAGCACACACTTCCAGTTCCGGTTCTTGACCTCAAAAAATGCGTAGAAAAATACTCAGACGCGGTCTACTAAATTGCAAAGAAAGTCCTTGGAAGCTTTCGGCTTCATTGCGGAGATGGGACCAAAGGCAGGATATTCCTAGATGGAAATCGAAGGCGCGCCAATAGTGCACAGCCGCGAGTTTCCCGAGCGTTGACTCGAATGGTGTCAGCGAGTAATACCCATTAGGGCTTGCAAGACTTTTTCTTAGAGATTAAGGGTTTAGTTTGGTTTGTCGCCCGAGCGTATGACGTTGGATCGGAGGACCAAGCCAGCGCTCCGCCCAGGGACCCTTCGGTAAGCGCCTCAGCAATATTCCACTTGGATATTAGGCAATCATATTTTTTTTGACTACAAAGCGCAGCAGGAAGCGGATATCCTATAGCTATGCGCTAGTACAATGCTGGCATAGGAGTCCTAGTGCCGCGAGAGATTCAGTGCCATTTCTGCCCCCTGGCCAGCTGGTCTTAGCCCTAAAATCATCCATCGTTCCATCTCTTTCTACATTCACCGCTTAACCAGGAACTTGAGCTTTATGTGAGACATAACTATGCACTCGACAGGAGCGTCTGACAGCGATGTTCCGAGATGAAGTGATTTCACATCCTAAACTGCCATGGGTGGTTCTGAGGCTTTGTAATTCCTTCCAGAGCGCTGAATCAACTCCAATTTGATAAATCTTTGAATACCCGTGATGATTTGTGGCTCCACAGGAATGTAATGAGGATGATTTGGGCGCTCCGCTAGGTCAGGGCGTATGTATAAGAGGCAGGAGCCTCCAGATACAGGTCCACAGAACCAAGATCCCTCATCCTTCAGCTCAAGCCAAAACATATTCCTTCGACAGTATGGCCGCAGGTGAGAAGCTTTCACCGCTGGGAAGCGTCGTCCTGACAGATTGTCGCAGAATACATCAGCATCTTACACAACCTCAAGCAAAGTAACTTCATCGCTTATAGAGAGGAAATTTCGTCTTCAGGACCCGCCCATGCTCTCACTTGGGATTGTTGGATTCACGGTACACTCACTGGCCTTCGAACGCCGATTGAGAGACTGACTATCCACAACTTTGGACCTCAATAGTTGAGCGAGTCAACCCACCCTTTTTCAATGTAATTCAAAATGGTGCGGACGAAGTCTCCTATTTGTATGGAGCCGGTAATCTGGGTGAAGCTAGAAGAATGGCCTCAAGGAATGTGCTGTACGCCATTCAATACTATGTGGCGGGTCAAGAAGACGTTCTCGCATACCCCCAGCTCTGATCGCCGGTGCTCCGGGGGCGCAGCTGAAGCAGGAAAAGAAAATTTGCTTTAGTCTTATTAATCATCTTCGCTTTGTTTTACGGTACTGCTGTACACGATGGTCTGGCCAAAGCCGAGTCAAGCTCGTCTCTGTGCTGTTTCGTAATAATAATAAAGAATTTCAATAGCTAATGCGATTGCCTGTAGCCTCACTATTGTCACACGCTCTCGCTGGTCGGGAAATAACGTGGTGGTAAGCAATTGGACTATTAGGTCCGGTGTAGAAGCCCAAGAGGTCTTGAGGAAAGAAGACGATAACCACAAGATATGACCCCCCAACTTTCCAACCCTGCTGCCGTCCCCAATCCAGAGCCAAGTAAACCAGATATCCAAGCTACCTTGAACCTAGAACTCGAGGTCCCTGATGGTCCCCAGGCCCGCGTACCTTTCGGTCTTCTAATGGCATGGCTTCGAAGCCCCCAGGTGATTCAAATCAGAGAATCGACCGTCCCTATCCCCCTTTCCTCCCCATGTTATGAAGAGTGAGCTTGATCTCCGCACCTAGAGTAGACGAAGTGGTATTACGCTGTGAATAATGGGGTTTTGTGAAACGTGGGCCAGTGTGAAGGACTCGCAGCCTAGGCTTTGACAATTTGGGATCTATGGTCGGCACAGTCCATCCGCAACCGCCAATCCGATGCTTTCCCTTCTCCTAATCGAAACCAATACAAGTCTCCATGTCAGACCGACTGTTGACTGGGGAGTCTATCAGGACGGGTTTCTTCCAAGAGTCTGTCTTTGAGCTACGATGACGTAGTGATAGCCAGCCCAAATCTCATCTGGTGCCTTTTATAGCGAATGAACTTTCGCAATTAATAGTTCAGTCCCTCAGAGCTCGTCTGCATACTAGTGGAAAATCCGTCCCAGGGTAGCTTAGCCCCCTCCGAAGTATTCGGTATTGTCATAGACTCGTTTCCCGTACCACGCCCCTCAAAGCTCCACACAACTCCGCTAAACCACTGAAACATCAGTATCCATTGACTCTGCTTTAAGTGAGATATATCTGATTCTCGTATTTGAATGCTGCCTCCGCTTGAGAACGGAGCCGAACGCTGTCCACCGGCGAATTGCGTGTCTCGGGAATTCTGACAGAAGATTTCGACCGTTGATCAATCCTTGGTCTGGACGTTGATTGAATGCGGCAGTGAGTGATTACAGAGCACCGTATAGCCTACCACAAGCGCGGCGTGTACCTCAAGAACCGGCGGAGCCCATTTCCAGCCCCATTTAATAGGGTCAAAACAAAAGCGCGTAAATCCCGTCCCTTGACTCGTGGATGGAAGCTTTGAATGGTTTGGTTTCATTGCGAAGACGGAATCAAAGGCCGGATGATCTTACATGGAAAATCGAAAGGCGGATGTGTCGCATGGTAGGTCAATGCTGGACTCTGGAGAGAGGGGGAGTTTTGGATTGAGTAGCCATAAATGGACAATGTTATCTATTTTACTTACCACGGTATGTGATATATGGAATTCAAAGTCCTCCCCCATTCACGACCAATGTTGACGCGAATCTATCATTTTCCAACTTACAGTAGCCGCTCTTGTTTCATGTTCCCTTGGCCAAATCAATAGATCAGTCTAAGTTATCTATCCTTATTATAATTTGGCATCCGAAGCTAATAGGCTACGGGGTTTCAACCAGTCGCAGGTATTGGACTAAAGGTCACAATCCACGCTGCGATGTGACTGATGGTAAAACCGGAATAGCTTCGCCCATGGAAATCGTTTCAAGAGCGTTGTTAGAGCCAAAAGCGCTTGTGGCGTCGTAGACCGTAAGCATACCGCCTTGTGGAGGAATTGGCGTTGAACGCTAAACAAGTGGAAGAGCGCCAAGCGGGGGGCGTGCGAACTTGAAACAACCGCTGACTCCTGAGCCCCCACGAATTTCAAGGATGTCTAGGCCTGGTTAAACCTCCGCATCATGATTAAGCCATTCACTCGATATGATTTCTGATCCAAAAGACTTAGGATGAAGATCACCTTTCTCATCCCATCGGCGATTGACTTACTGGGACGCCCCTTATGGGTGGTGCGACGAGCAAAGAATAGGATCCAGACCGTGCAGCCCTTGCTCCCAGCTCCCACAGATTTAGGTCATTTGTGATTATTTCGTGTGTACATATGGCGAATTAGTTACCAACTAACCAGGTATCTGACCGGCGTTGGCTACCACTCAAACTAGACTTCAAATCTTTGTTTTTCCTTTTCTTTGGAGGGGGGAGGAGGCGTCCGCAGTGGAGAGAAATTCCCGAACGCGATGCTTATCCATGCTCAAGTGGTTCCGGAATAGCCAAACCGGTGCAGAGACCAAATTAAAAGCTGATGGACCTTATATGGAGATAGAAAAGCGCGATAGAAAATGCTGGCCTCATGTTCCCTACGACCTCACCCAAATATGGACGGATGGTATCAGCGAGCAATACCCACGAAGCAAGTCTAGAGAACCTGGCGAAAATATTTCCTGAGCTGCACCAAGTCTAGCCCCGCAGAATAACGTAGTATGGAATGATGACCGGTCTTATGAATGGGGCTCACTCACCGGGCAGGATACCCGTTTGCGCTGCTAATTCAGATGACCAGAGGCGCTCTACATTCTCAAGCCCAGTTTACAATTTCATCTAGTCTACATCTATTGAAGCGTACTCTTGGCGCTGCGCACGCAGCTGCACAGTGATCGTACGAAGAGGCTTTTAGCGGAATGATAATCCAACAATACGGTTATAGTGACGTAAACTGAGCGGCAACCCACTGCCAAGCAGTCACTAAGACACTTACACCACCTTGAATTTTTTAGAACCGTTTGTTTGTACAGAGTCAACCTAGGTCGCGGTACTAGAAACGGTCCAGTGATCATTCTTCACACCAAGCAGGTTGGTTTCGCAGCTTCTACCAAGCTTCTGTGCAACAATCTTAGTCGGAACCTCTATATTCTATGTTTTGGCGCACCATAGAACGTATTTAGGAGCTGGCTGATTGATGAGGCGTCTGTTCGTCCTGGGCCCAATCAGGGGCTCTCAACGGCTCCGTTCTGAGCTCTAACGAGACGCTGTGACCGTATCCTTCAGTGTGAGGCACTCTGAGCTTCTATAAAGGTGCTGTAAGAGTTATTGTGGCGCTTGTACTCCGTAAAACGCCCATATAAGCGTATAAGAACAGTAGCTGGACCGGCAGTCGAGGACAAGGCCCCAGCTATCACTCAGGATCACTACACACAAGAGATATTACAATCCATTCAAGCATATCTGATCTCTTTTCTTTTGATTAAGATGCCTGCAGGTGAGAGGTTTTGATTCAGGTTGGTTCAGTTCTAACGTTACTCCTTGCAGAATACGTTAGCGTCCTTCACAATCTTGGGCAGATAAATGCTGTCATTTTTACAGAAGAGCAAAGTATGGAAGGCCCCAAGAATTCTCCGACCTGGAACTGCTGGATACATGGTGTGTCGTACAACAAACTCGAAGCGTGATGTCTAAGTAAGGGCAACCCTTCTATCCTTAATAGTCCAGGAGGTTCGTGCACCGCTTATCGATCTCGGAATACCCCAAACCTTTTGGCATAGCGCCAGCTCTAGAAAGGAAGCTCGAAAAATAGCTTCGAGGAACGTCTTATACGCCATCAATTACTACGAAGACCAGGGAGGCGACATTCCTACAGCTGCTGCGTTGCAGCTCGCTCAGGAAAACACTGAAGAACAAGGGTGATTACGAAGCAGCTAGCTGTAGCGGTACTGGTATCTTTTGCGAGCTTCGTCCTGTCTTTGCGTAACACCTAGTATATAAGTAGCCAGGTCGAGCTTACGTGTGACCACTGTGCGATGAGTGTTAGGCCACAAATTCTAGCAAGGCTCACAGGCTCCCTACAGCCCTGAAGGAAATTAATCCCAGCTCAGCTGTAGCTCAATGGAAGTATTACGATATCCTTACGCGTGGGACGATTTCGCTAGAGGTTTGAGGGTAACAGAGATAAGGCGGCGCCACTCGACGCAACGGAATCCGATGGCTTGGGTGCCAGGGAGTGCCGAGGAACTAGTCACCAAACTCTTACGTTTCAGCGAGCCCGGTTCCTCCCTTCCAGCTAGGATTCATATCTCATTCCTGACTGGAGTCTATACTAAAGCATCCTTTAAATACCCGTACACATCACCAGCTCCTGACGTCAATCTTATCGTATTATTTCCATTCTTCCGAATGTCTATGACCTGTACTCCATATTGATCCTGCAGTCATACCACTAAACGCCCCAAAGGCAAGCTCCACGAGATTTAAACAGTCAGAAAATCTGGAAGGGTCTTGACCTAGATGGAGCTATCGCGAGTGGAGAGTCGATAAAGGTGTTGTCGTCAAGGCAGCATTTGGGCGTGGGTAACGAATCCCGGGCAATTTGGACGAATGAGCGAACTTGCATGCATAATGATTAAATTAAAGCTCGTTGTTTGTCTTGACCCCTCTTGCAAACCTCCCGGTACTGGAAACAAGAAGTTGCCGGGTCGAGATGTGCACTGAGCCAGCGCCATTTGTGTGGCGTGAGACACGGTGTATTCGGAGGAGGGAGTTTACTCAGTCTTGGTCCGCCCAACGTTCAACTAATATCACGTCAGCGCAACCCAAGGTGACCTTCCATTTCATTTAAATCTGGATTCTTTCGCAAAGCTGATCCAAGATGTGAAGGATCTTCCTATATTGGTTGTGCCTCGATCATTCCGGAAAACCGGCTATGCGCGGAGTAGAAGTTTCAAAGCCCCACGATTTCGATTTTGCAGAGCTGGACTCTCAAGTCTCTTCCTAATCTTGAGTTACGAACGCTCGGATAAGCTCTTCATACACAAGAACCCCCTTCGCCCAAGGAAGGCGTGCCGTCAAGCCGCACCATCTGTGCATGTCAAGAACGTTAGATGCACTCTGTATCTTAAGCCTTGTCTCAAGTTTTGACATTGCTAGACGATCGGTACTTGGCTGTTAGTGTGCAGTGCAGGGTTTGCTAGGAAATCGAAACTTTTCCATAGAATGGCACCGCCATATTGCCGCCTAGGTGCCCTACGCCCATCTTCGATGGTATCAGCGAGCCGAAGAAACGCATTAACAATTGAAGAAACAAAAGGAGATCTCGAATCTGTCGATATTAAAGGAGCTCTTCAGTCACAGGGACCAGGCGGTTATCCCTAGGTCCCCACCGTCAGTAGCCCCCAAAAGAAGACCCTCTAAAACGCCCCATTATATAATATCTATATTTCACCATTAATTAGAGTCTGAAATTATGCTTGATCCAGGTATAACATACGTCCAAAAACAGAGTACTTTCCTTCAGGGATTGAACACCCCGCTTCACCAACGGCGAAATCGATGGGATAAAAACGATCTGTCCAGGTGATTTATTCTCTGAAATAGTTTTATCTAGATGCAAGGACTTATTTACTGGCGACATAGAAGCCAGTAAATGACTTGTGGGGCCAATTTCTAGGTCACGGGCTGTTCCACAAGGTCTTCGGATTTACGCGCGTAACGGAAATAAAAGCAGATGGACCGCTGTAACAGGAGACCAAGGAACTTCGAAAGACATGCCGGTCTTAGACCGTTTGACTGCGCTTCTCTCTACCCCGACCCCTTCCCAAACCGAACTGCCGAAGCCTAGCGTCCCGTCCCTTTAGACATAGCCCCATTTTTCAAAATTGTAGAAAAGAGGACCTTTCTGCATTCAACGCGCTTAATAATCTACTGCGATCCCCAGACGGAGTCCCAGCGGCACCACTGTGGAGTTCAGTGCGGCTCGACCAGTGTCGACGACTGGCACTCGTCAGAACTCTCAAATGCCTGTATTTTACTTAAGGAATCATTGCTATAAAGATATTCAGTACTATCCGACTCTCTAAATACTTTTCTGCCAATGTGCGCAGGCGAGTTTTCGGGGCTTCTCGAGCCATTCAGGAGAGCTGACCCTCTCCTCTCTGAATACATTAATATTCTTCATACTCTGAGTAACGTTGGAGTCTTTGATTACACCGAGTGGGAGGCAGTGTCTCTTGAAGGTCCCAATAATTCCCGAACTGGCAAAGCTGGTTTTGTGGTAGTTTCATGACGTGTCTTTGTGCGAAGGGAACGTAGCATCACCGAAGTCCAATGTACATAACTGTTTTTAGATCCAATAATATCTAGAATAATGCGTTTATATCTCTTTGACGCGTATATGTATTGGTGAGAAACTATTTCAAATAGCCACTCGGGTGGCTTGGAGTGCCCTACAAGAGATCTGTTGGTGTTCTACTAGTCTCTAGCAACCTCATTGTAGCTCACCACACGTCGTTAAAATAACTCGAGTATCGATACCGTCTGAATCAGTCCTTAGGTAAGGTAGTGACTTTGATCCTTCTATGTGAAGGGAGGGACTGTTTCACTGGTTCCGCCTGCCGCCCGGATGAATTTGGTCTCCGAAGCTCTAAAAAGAGCTCTGAAGCTTTGCTCGAATCTTTTCCCGGTGTTTAAGCGAATACTGGAGAGAGTCGCTTCGGCTCCTTAGCGGAGACGGAATCAAAAACAGGATGTTCCAATATGGAAATTGAAAACGCGCCAAAGGCGCACAACCGCAGTTTCTCAAATCTCGCTCGAATGAGGCGATGGTATCAGCGGAAAATACCCATTAAGCCGTCTATGACTTTTTTCTAAGAGATTGAGGGAATAGCTTCGTTTGTCGTATGAGCATATGACGCCAGATCCGAAGCCACAGGAAGCGTCTCGCTGCAGGTTCCTCCTGCAGGCGCCTCGCCACTTCCAGCTTGAACATTAAATGATACATTATTCCAGTTGTATTAAGTGATTATGGAACTGCCGTCAGTACTGATAGGCGCTGGTATCGGAGTCGTAGTGAAGTGGGTTGCTTTAATGTCTTGTCGAGTGGTCTTAGTCCCACACACCCTTCATCAACCCCTGTTGTTTCTCCGACCAGCGCTTATTAGGCTCATCTGATGCGTTGTTATACCCTTGACAGAGTCAATGTGCGGTGTACCAGACATGCATCCAAGATACTTTCTATTTGAAGTGACTACTTAGGGTTTGACATATTGGTTCCAGGGCTCTTCTAGCCACTTAAATCCTTCCATAATACTACTTCGGACTCCATTAAAGTGTTTGTGAGCTCTTGCATTGTAACAGAGATAACCGGCGGTTCTATAGAGATCTTGTGAGGACGAATTTTGGCGCCCCGTTACACCACGGGGCACGTATAAGAGCTGGAGTCTCCAGCTGAAGATCAATACAGACCCAGCAGAGAACAGATCCATCAATCTTTCAATCAATCCGATACCTATTGCTTTGCCGGCATGGCCCAAGGTGAGAGGCTTTGATTGTCGGAGAGTCCCATCCTGATGGCCCCGTAGCAGAATACATCAGCATCTTGCATAACCTCCAACAAAGGGGTTTCATCTTCTATGAAGAGAGGGTTACGAGGTCAGGCCCTGATCATGCTCCGATATGGTCGTGTTGGATTCACGGTAATACTGCCACTGGTCTTCGAACGTCAATTTGCGGGGCTGACCCTGTTTTCAACGTCGGATTGCGATAGTTAACCGAATCCTTCCGCCTCTCTGTGATGTGGTTCCTGGCCATAGCAACGGATCGTTCGTGGTTGACGGTGTCGATATTCCGAGAGCGGCATCCTTTTGGTATGAGGCCAACAATCGGGGGGAAGCTAGAAATGGAGCCTCAAGGAATGTGCTATATGTCATTGAATACTATCAGAGAGGTACAGACGACGTCCTCACACCCGCTGGTCAATTTACCAGTCAACCAACAAACGGAGCACCTGGGAATGGAGCACTTCCGAACTAAGTGCAGGGCGATTCAGGATAGGACGTGGAATCACTCTGGTCTTACCGATCATCTTAGCCTTGTCTTATGGTAGTACTGCACATAATAGTCTGACCGAAGCCGGGTCTTAGTACTTTTCAATGATAAAATAAACAATTTTAATGGTTGGGGCGCGATAATTGTTCTCAACGAGCTCTCCCAGGTCGGAAACAAGAAGCTGGTTGCTGACAGGAAGATTTGGTTCGGTGAAACAAGCATAGGAGGTTCTGCCAAAGGCAAAGCCTTGTCGTGAGGATAAAATACAGATACTGTGCTCAAAAGCATACTTTTATTTGGCTTTCGTGGGTTTGCGCCAGTGGTCAGTAAGAATACCAAGGAGCTCCAAGGGTCGCATGCTCTGAGGGTGAGCCTTTCTTTCTGTTGATCAGCAGCACCGCTCAATACTATCAGCGCGACTGAATAATTCTGACCACAATCACCAAGTTATTCATAGGAAATCGCGGTGAGCACCATAGTAAGCCATTCAGAAGGGACGCGAGACTTCCTAGGTCCATGCATGTGATGTCAAGCTATTGCTTGTCCTGCGACATAGTTTTACAGGCAAGCGGGTCTCACGACCAAGCTCAATCCATGAATGCAATCCATTCTGTTGGGAACCACAAATTCTGGTGTTCTCAGACTACGGAACGCACTAGACGTTTGACCCTCCCGCTCTGGCAAACCACCAATGCCTCTATTCCAGAGCTATGCAAACAGCGCTCCAAGCTACTGCAAAGACTCAGAGTCATAGGTGGCTTGCAGCGCCATGTCCGGATGGGATTTCAGTGTTACAGTCGTATTGCTTTGAAGCCCCACGTAGGTCATGCAAATGCGCGGACAGCTTATCCCTGTCTCGTCCCCCTCCCAGCTTCGTCAGCAAGTCTAAGCACCTTAGAATGCCGAGCTTAACTAATCTACCTTCCTTGAAGTATGGGGCGTCATGCTGTGAAATATTTTAAAATATCAGCCTGGGTCGAGAGGACTGGTAGAAGTTCTCGTAATCCTAATTGCGAAGTCCAAGCAGTCAATTGGCTAATGCACTTCCGGTGCTACCTCTTCTCTTATTCGAAAACACCACCCTTCTCCATGGGTAGACACGGTTCGTACCTGGACGTTAGAGCCCGCGTTGTGATCGGAAGTCAGACATCCGCGGAACCATGACATGGACTCGAGACAGACCGACAGACCGGACCTCCGAGCTCCCGAAAATCATTCAATTCAGGGACACTTTGGTGCCAGAGGCAACATTTGCCACTTGGTTGCAAATCATTCAGGGTGGCATGGGACATCTGGTCGGGACGGGACCTTAATGTGAGCTGCAATTACACCTTCTCATCAAGAGAAATACTTCTTACACGAGTGTCCAAATGTTGTATCCATTAGAAATGTCACCTGACTTCCCTTGCCTGGAATTTCTCTCAGACTCCACAATCTCCTGAGAAAATAGTATCCCCGAAGCTCGCTTTGGCTTCCAATGTCTGTAACGTACTCTCACTTGAGCTCATCCTGGTCCCTGCTTACGACCGTATCTGTCCTTTCTTTAGACTTTCATTGAGGACACAGGAGGGATATAAGAGAAGATATCGCTTAGGGTAGAAATTGGTTCTGCACCCTTTCAGCTGGACATCGTCGTCACTTTTCCGGACCATCATAGACTACCTCACTTTCAGAATTCACACTAATCAATGCCAGCTCCTACCTCTCTTAGCTATCGCGACCATGCCATCCCTCCCTTCGGCCCCACCAAGTCGTCCGCCGGGTGCTTGGACGACCATCGTGTTGTCGGCGTACGTCCTCACTTCCTTCCGCACTCCGCCCAGTTATAATGTCCAAGATTTGACTTAATACTGAATTTAGTATGAGCCTTTGATGCAACCTGCTCTACTCAAGCATCAAATTCGGTCCACAGATGTCGGGAGGAAGACTATCTGCACGTTAGTATCTTTGTGTTGAGGAATCATGTTGCGTACGAGCGATACTGATTCTGTTGGTTTTGGAGCGCTCGCCAAGCTGCAGCTCGGATTATTCAAGGAAGTGATGACCGAGTCCTTGTCGTTGTTGGCCCATGCAGCATCCACGATCCAGAACAGGCGAAGGAGTATGCCCAGAAACTGAAGGAGATCATTCCTCAGTTCGATGGTCTGCTGGTTATCATGCGAGCTTACTTGTGAGTGTATCATTGCGTGCTCGCTGCTTTGACCGACTCACCTCGCCTTATCATGTTTCATAGTGAGGTAACGTGGTGATTCACTGTCTAGTTGCTCCGCGGCTTTCCTAAACGACTCCTTACTGATCTTAGAAACCTCGTACGACTGTTGGCTGGAAAGGTCTCATCAATGACCCCAACATCGACGGTACATTTGAAATTAATAAGGGTCTGAAGATGGGTCGCCAGTTGCTTGTGGACCTTACTGACATGGGAGTGCCGGTTGGCTCCGAGCTTCTCGACACCATCAGTCCGCAGTACATCGCCGTGAGTACATGTCTCGGCGAGGCTCCGAGGGCGTATTAGTTGGCTCCTTTTGCTTACAGCCTATTGTAACACGGTCTCAATCGCTAGGACTTGATCTCATGGGGAGCGATCGGTGCTCGAACGACTGAGTCTCAACTTCACCGTGAGCTTGCCTCGGGTATCTCGTTCCCAGTTGGTACGTCGCCGCATTCCAAAGATTGGTCTATTGATTTTTGCTGCAAGATTAATTTTCACCTCTATTGTCAGGCTTCAAGAATGGTACGGATGGTTCTGTTCAGGTTGCTGTGGATGCCATGCGCTCGGCATCGAATGAGCACACCTTCCTCGGTGTTACGGATCAAGGATTGGCCGCCATCGTCAAGACTACTGGCAATGATGATGTGCACGTTATCCTTCGAGTATGTGAAGGATTCATCTCTTGGAACACAGTATGCTGATAAAAGATGGGGTTGGAAAGGGTGGTACGAAGGGGCCCAACTACAAGAGCGAGTTTGTGACACCTGCTGCTGATGTGGTTCAAAAAGCTGGCTTCGCACGCTCGATTATGATTGATTGTTCTCGTACGGGTTTCATGGAACTTTGTGGGAGTCGCGTCACCCTGTCTGACTGTCTCCGCGAACTTTACAGACGGCAACTCCTCCAAGGACTACCGAAATCAACCCAAGGTGTTGGAAGACATCTGCCAACAGCTCGAAGCTGGAGAGACTGCTATTACCGGAGTTATGGTTGAGAGTAATCTCTGCGCGGGACGTCAAGATGTCCCTCCCGAGGGACCCTCAGCTTTGAAACGGGGTGTGTCAATCACCGACGCTTGCGTTGATTGGGAGAGTACCGTTGCAATGTTGCGGCGTCTCAACGAGGTGTGTACATTCCGTTCCAACATTTAGAGTCATATTAGCTAAACACGCGTTCTCAAGGCTGCTCGCAAGCGCTCGGACCTTATTCGCTCCGGAAAGGCCCAGAGGACCTAGGCAGTGAATTCCCGGTTTCTGAATGGAGGCCAGCATGAAATTACCATAGAATGAGAATTTGGACA
>WSUI01000851.1:0-15301 GCA_019633595.1 Tulasnella sp. UAMH 9824
TCTCTCTTTAGACCTTCTCATCTGTCATGACCCCCGCGACGCCTCCCATCGCTAGGATAGCTTTCACTTTTTTTTTCATTCTTACTGTAAGACCTTTGCGGTCGTCGACTTTTCTGAGAAATTGGATTGTTGACGTTCACATTATTTCTCGGGAGTTATTTCCACAATTAAAATGAACAGGGCTGCCGACACTCGCACAAAACCCTTTCGAGCGGTGCAAGGCAGACATCATGCTGCTTGAAATGGCATCCGAAGTTCGCCAGCCTCTGTCCTATTTTCCAAAAGTCAAAAGGATACATCGATAAACTTATTCTAATGGTCATGCTAGCTATCCTGAACCAATGTGTTCTACCCAGCACCCAACCAAAGTATGCGGATTGTAGCTGACCCAAACTCTGGTTTACATGGATGCCTCACACGAACCGCCTTCGGTTGGAGAAGAAAATCCATTGGCCCGACGTTCTGCAACAATACAAGCTACTGCCGGTGCCTCAGAAACACCTTGGGCGGCCCTACCTGCAGGTCGAGTGGATCGAGTCCTCTATCGGACGATCCCAGAGGTAGATCATACACAACCAAAATATCCTCTTCTGGGAGTAGCTCTGGGTATTTCAAGCGCCAACGCCTGTGGCCCCGGTGCCACCTACGCTCAGTACCGTGCACAAAAGCGCCGGACTTGGCTAGTAGTAGCTTTATCTGGGTGATCTACAAGCTCAAGCTAAGAATCAACTGTTGAATACATACGAGGGGAGGATACTTTACCACAAAAGCTTCATCACGGCCAGCGTCCAATTCATGTGCGATCCTCCATGGTTGATACGTCTTGATGAGAGAGAATATCTTTTCCTCGGTAAGATAAAACGGTGATACCTCCAAGGCACCCCTGGCATCGGGCAACAGGCTCGAACGTCAGCGAGACCAACAAGTCCCTTTTAAGTCTCTGTGTAACTCACGCGACGAACCAAGCTAGATCCTTGAGTCCATATTCTTGGCTATATATTGCATGACTGATATTGGGGACTAGCTGCCTATAACGTTTCCTCGGGCTCGGAGGTGGTCGGGGTCCGGGGCGTTCGCGAAGGTAGAAAAGTTCAGGGGAACCGAGCAGCGGTATTCTGACCGGTGGCCGAGGAGACCTCATCACCTCTTGAAGACCTTCCAGGAACTGCTCGCACTCCGAAACCTGCGTCCAGAACCCAGCTTGAACGTAATGAAATGCTGCGTGAAGCAGCTGTTTCTCGGCTTCCTGATACATTTCAGCAGCAGTGAGGTCCAGTGTCATGTTCCACGCGCGTACTGGGACACGGTCTCGATGCCATGGGCGCTCCTCTTATAGTTATCCAACCGTGTTTGGCAGTCGATAAATTCATAATATTCCCCTGTGCGTTGCGCAGAGGTGCGTAATCTCAGGAGGTCTTGGATCCCTTTGCCTGATCCGCCTTCGACAAGTTGTGGTTGCTCGATGGTCTGGATGACGTCTAGCGAGAGCGTGGGCTCTTCTTCTACTGGTGTTATCTCACCGTCTGCCGACGTCGCGACCACGCTCTAAGTGTGGATAAATGTTAGAGTAGCGCTCATTTCACTGAAATCGTAAATACTTGCCATAGAGGAATGACATTCCATAGCGGAGGGGCGCCTATCCGGATCCATCTTCCAACAGCTTTCAATGAGTCTGCAAAGAAGATTTACTTGAGGCGAATCGAAATATTCAGCGATATTAGGGATGTTGCCCCCAATGATGCGGGTAACGACTTCGTTCTCCCGCTTGACGCCGTCAAATGGGAAATCGCCTGTCAAAACCTGTGGGGAGACCATCGTGGTATATTAGCATGCTGCCTGTAGTCAACTCTGCGCGCGACAAGATCTTGCCTCCCAGCAAATCCATCCAAGAGCCCAAATATCGCTTGCCAAGCTTGGCAGCTCTCCGTTGAGAAGCTCGGGAGCTGCCCAGCGAATTGTCCAAGCCGGGCCAGTCAATGTAATTAATTCCGTAGAGGTTGAGAATTCAACGCTGGGACCCTTGATCGGTTGAGTAGCCGGGCGCCTCGAGTCCCCTGGCCTCTGAAGCTCGGGTTTCTCCGGATCGAGGATGCGTGCAGACCCAAAGTCAGTAATTATAGCATTGTAATTCTTGTTGATGAGAATATTTAACTGCAATTTTCCCGCAGTCAGCCTTTCTCTCTGATCCCGCTGTTGTCAAGCCTTGTACATACTGATTTCAGATCCCCGTGGCAAATTGGGTGTGACCGATTATGGAGATATTCCATGCCAGATATAATGTCCTTAATCTGTTATTTACTCTTTAGTATGGCGATCTTGGGGGGCGGGGGGTGTAAGCGTACCAACGAGGCTCTTTGGAAGAGGCCCTTGCAATCTTTGGAGTGAATGAACTCCCTCAGCGTTCCATTGGTCGCCCAAGGAAAAACGATCCAGGCAATTCCTTGAGCCACATCTTCGACAAACCCCACCAAATTTACAATGTTATTGTGTGCTAAATTGCTCAGAAGGCTGAGCTCGTGGGCAATTGGCTGGAGATCAACTCAGCTCTCAAAAAACGGTCCGTCGGCTTCGGGATACGAATGACTTACCACAAGCCCACCTTTGTCACCTGAGTCGTCGTCGACTCTGAATTTTTTGAGGGCAACAATATAGTGGCGAGCCTTCCGAGAGCCTGGCTTCGGAGGCGGAGGATGGAGAATAGCTAGCTGAACATCGGCGCTTGCGCCGCCTTGCTTCAATATCGACGGTTCTGGTATTGTAAACCTCTGAGGCGCGATTCGATACCGATACAATGACCCGAAAATAGATCTCTTGAAGCACGTAGATTGATCAGCTGACACAATCTCTAGAGTTGACATTCCTTACAGGAGAAATTTTGCAGGGATGGGACCACCTCTTCCTTGGGTCGTCTTCGGTGACGTATTCAGGAGGCGCACCTGCGGCGTGCTGTTCTCCGAGAGGAACGAGGAATTTATCTGTGAGATCAAGCATTGTGTCCGAAAGTCGTCGAGATGATGGCAACGTTGGAGCACGAGAGCTGGTGGAAGATCAGGCCCCTATTTATATACAGCGTCCATACACGGATCGAAGAGGCAAAAATACCTCATCGCCCGTTTTACTTGGTTTTGGACAAATGAGACAAGCATGGGCATATGCAGTTGCTCATCGAGTCCGTTCCACTCGCTAAATCCGCGCACCCTCCGCTTCAACTTTCGTGCGAACCTGTGAGGTCGTTTTACCCGAGACCGCCCGAAGGTGCAGATGGGATGGACCCTTTAGGAACGAGACAAGACCAGGGCGCTGACTGAAGTGCTCTAGTGCATGGCTAGAAGCATAAGAAACGAAGGCAGGCCGACCTGCACAGGTAGAGGTCAAGAAAGAACCGCGGATAACCCTTTGGGTGCGAACAGAAAAATAAATGAATGAATAAGAAGGGGGATGATTCGGGGTTGGGAGTTTGAGAAGCGAAAAAGACAGTCAAGATACATATCCGGACAGCGAGGGCAAGCAGTGTTGCCGTTGGTTCGGTTCGGTTCTAGAACTGGTTCAGGATTTCAGAAAGTCAGTTTGCGGTTCCGCTTTCGAACCGAACCAGAACCGAACCGGGTTGGAGCTTGGGCAAGTGACGCGCGCGCGGAGGAAGGTTGGCGGGGGAAGTCGTAGATTTCTAACATTGCAGCTATGTTAAATATCTGCAAACTTTTGGCTTCTTAATGACATGGATCCCTGTTTGACCGAAGATTTAATGGTGGAATGGTATATAGGGAAAGCAGAGGGATCAATTGGAGACGACGCCTCCCATAGCTAGGATGGCTCTCAATTTTTCCTATTCTTACCGTAAGACATTTAAATATTTGTGGCCGTCGACTTTTCTGAGAAATTGAATTGTTGACGCTCACGTCACTTTTCGAAGTGGTTTCCGTGACGCCCCAGCTTCGATACCATAACACATTCCACGTCAACGGTACTCATAAGAACACGCATCATTTTGCCTGGGTACATTATTCGCAAATTTCACCATCCTGTGGTCGATTTCGAAAGGAAACGGTAATATTGCAATAAATAAAACATGCATAATACCCCAAATAATTCCCATAACTACGCCCGGAGGACAAATCTGCGGGCTTAGTCTAATCCAATGTAGGCATTCCAGGGCACGCTGGTCACAGGTCCCATTCCGGTTTGAGCTGCGAAGCGATCTATGGGCGCAGCAGGTCGCCCACGATCGCACATGGTTTGATTACCAGACAGACTTTATTACGAGGTATATCACTCGAAGACCGCACGCAATCTGGTCCGGACGGAAGCTGGTAGTAGGGCTAAGGTTAAGCACCAGCGGCATCCCACCACTGGTAGGCGGTCAGAGGAGTCAAAGTGACCCGAGGTCCGGCTGGTTTGCCACAGCCTTTCTCCTTCTGACGTACCTAGAGGTATGTCATTCTTGGGCAGTGCGCGATCCGCCTGGAGGGAAGGGAGTTGGGCTAGGCGCCAGCGACGTCCCACCAGGCTATCATCGAGTCCTGTATCATTCTGAAAAGCCGGACTTGAAGATAGCATTAATTTCACGGTCTGAAACAGAAGTTTAGCAGGAGACATGGAGTCTATGAGATGGTGAGTGTTTACCATCAAATGTTCGGTCTTGTCGCTCTCGAGAGTCTTGGGAACCCTCCAAGATTGATGTTTCTCGATGAGAGATAATATTTCGTGAGCGCTAAGTGACTTTGGAAACGCCTGTTGCAAAGCCCCTCTGGCGCCCAGAGCAAGCGGGTCAGGAACTCAAATGTCAGCAGATATTCAAAACCAATCCGATTTGCAGTCGGTATGACTCACGCGATGAACCAACTTATATCTTTGAGCCCATACTCTTGACTATATCTTACGTGGCTGATTGGGGGTATCTTCCGCCACCCCCTAAAGGATAGCACAGGCGAGGCCTCTGCTTGTTCGTTTAGTGGTGGTGATAGGCGCCCGATGACCTCCTCTAGCCCAACCAGGAACTGCTCACACTCCGAAACTTTCATTTCTAATCCAGCCGACTCGTAACAAGACGCCGCATGAAGTACGTGCCTCTTAGCCTCGTGATACAATTGAGTGGACGTGAGCTTCAGTGCCATGTTCCATGCAGCCACTGCATCTTCCTCTGGCATCGTCTCAATACCATAGGTACTTCTCTTATATGTGTCCAACTGTAGCTGACGGTGAGCAGCTGCATGAGTCATTCCTGGGGGCCGTGAAGCCCATAATTTTAGGTGATCCTGAATCCCTCGGCCAAAGTTTAACGGCACAATGACGTTCTGGAAGGATTTCGATGTCAAACCAACGTTCGTGTTGCTGAACACGAAATACTTGCCATGTTAGCCACGGAAGAAAGACAGTCCGTAGCCGTAGGTCGCTTATCCGGATCCATATTCCAACAGCTTTGGATAAGCGTGCAGATCAAATTGGCTTGTACCAAATATCGGTTTTCGGCGACGTTGGGAATGTTGCCTTCAATTATTCGGAGAATAACATCGCTGTCTCGCATGACGCCATCAAATGGGAAATCGCCTGTCAAAGTCTGTAGGGTCATGGTGAGGGTTCGCTCTGCAGACAAGCCTGTATCAAACAAGATCTTGCCTCCCAGCAAATCCATCCCAGAGACCAAATATCGCTCGCCAAAGTGGGTGCTTGGCCGTTGAGAAGTTCCGGAGCTGCCCACCGAGCGGTCCAAGCAGGACCTGTAAGTGTGATCGATCTTGTGAGTGTCGACAATTCAACTTTCGGACCCTCGATCAATGAGCTTGTCGCATGGATTGAGTGTTCCCGACCGCCCGTCTGGGGCACGGATTCCTCCGAATTAAGCATGCCTGCAGACCCAAAGTCAGTGATTACGGCATGAAAGTCCCCACTAATCATAATATTTTACTGTAACTCGTCTGCGTTCAGCCTTCCGATATGATCTGGTCAGTGTCAACCTCTGCACACACCGATTTTAAATCCCCGTGGCAGACCGGATGTGGCCTCTTATGAAGATATTCCACGCCAGAAATAACATCCATTATCTGTTATTCATCCTTTAGTATGATATACTTGGGAAGGATAGAGGCAAACCATACCAGCGAGGTCCTTTCCGGGAGCTCCCAACGATCAGAGTGGACAAACTCCCTCAAGTTTCCATATGGCGCCCAAGGGAAAACGATCCAAGCAATGCCCCCAGCGGCCTCTTCTACAAATCCCACTAGCCTCACGATGTTTCTATGAGCTAACGTGCTCAGAAGGCGTAGCTCGTGGGCAATCGGCTGGAGATCACTTCAAGTTTCAATAAAGCAGTTCGTTGGTTTCGACTTACGACTAACTTACCGCCAGTCCTGCGTTGTCACCCGAGTCGTCATCGAGTCTGAACTTTTTGAGAGCAACGATGTGACGAGGTACCTTCAAGAAGGAAAGGCCTGATGATCGGGGAGGACAGGCAAGAATAGCCTGCTGAACATCTGCGCTTCCGCCCTGCGTTGATTGAGAGTATTCCAATATCTCAAATCTCCCAGGTGCAATCCGGTATTCAGATAATGACTCGAAAATAGCTCGCTGAAAATCCATGTTTTTGGTTAGTTGCAATCTCTGTGAAACAATTCAGGCTTTTCGAACCGGAGAAATTTTGCACCGGTTGGGCTGTCCCTTCATTGATCCGCCTGCAGCAACCCCGTCGTAAGCTTCATTTTCGAGGTTTTGGTCCGTGGGAGGAGTGAATGATGTGTCTCTAAGATCAGGCATCTTCTAACTGGTTCCGAAATGAAGGTTTGGTTTTTGCAAGACGCAGGGACGGGAGGACGTGAGGATATATATACTGTATCCTCTAGCGGGAGGCTAATATCCCCAGATCCAAGCTCTTTGGTAAGGTAAAATGCCTCACCTTCCGCTGAACCTAGACCGCTAAGCTCGGCCGAGGGAGACAACCCTCTTCGACAGACTTGGGATGGGGCTGGGAAGCAAAATAGTAGGTACGAACGTGTTCATTTCCTGTTCCACGTTCTACGTGGGTTGAACCCTTTCCCTGGAACGCGGTTTCGTAATATATCTCCGTTCAAGGGTATTATGCGCTATACTACATGTAGGATATTATTTATAAGTTTTGCCAGCCTGGAGCTCATTCATAAAAAGTCAAACGGGTGCGGCAACAAGCTTGTCCTGATGATATAGAGAATCTCGATACTGCAAACGAATCTGCTAACGGTTTACATCCCAAAGACAGCCTTCCTAAATAGACTGTAGGTTCTCCGCAAGATGCTCCTCACAAGTCCCGTTTCGGGTTGATCCCAGTGTGTCGAAAAATTCACTAACAAGGCGAGTTGACGGTTATCCGGATAGGTTTGATTGCCGGTGCGATCAGCCCTGCCTCTAGGAAAGGGACGCCAGGCGGGACTGGACGGCTTTTCCACCCCCGGGGTACTCAGTGGTAAATCATACGCAGGTAGCAAGCCATCCGGTGGGAGTAGATCTGGGCGGGTCAAACACCAGCGACCTCCCTCTGAGTCACCCGACAACCCTTTATCATACTGAAAAGCTGGATGCTCTGATAACTGCATTTGTATGAGATCCTGGAACCGCGATGTTAGTGGGAGGCGTGGAATCCCTCGGATGGTGAGAACTTTACGATAATCTCCTGTTGTCCCTTGAGCACCACTCCACTGACGAACTTCCAAAGTTGGTATTTCTGAATGAGAGAGAATATTTCCCGAGGATTAAGCGGATCTGGTGACGCCCGTTGCAATGCACCTCTGGCATCCGGGGGTAAGGGAGATCATGAATTGAAGGGTCAGCAATCACCGACCGGCGTAACTCACGCGATGAACCAAACGATATTGCTCGGTCCACCCTTCCGACTATATATTGCGTGAGTAATTGAGGGTATTGGTTGCATGTGTTTCCGCTGGCCTTCTCCATCTACGGCTTGTGATGGTTTGCAGAGGGATGATGGCGGTTGATACCTAACTACCTCTTCCAACCCGGCCAGGAATTGTTCGCACTCCAAAACTTGCGTCTGGAATCCGATTTCTTTGTAACGAAACGCCGCGTGAAGCAGGTGACTCTCGGCCTCCCGATCCATCTGAGTAGCGGCGAGCTCTAGGGCCATGTTCCATGCACCCACTGCCTCTTCCTCGTGCACCGTCTCGACACGGGAGATGCTCCTCTTATGCTTAAGCAGTTGACGCCGGTATTCTACACCCGCATAATGTCTCCCTGCGACTTGCGCCACGCAGGATGATTTGAGGAGGTATCGGATTCCTTCCCCGACTCGCCCTTCTGCGAAATGGGTTTGACTGAGAGCCTGCAAGAGCTCAACCGAGGGTAAGCGCTCTCCTTTTATTAGGGTGTCTGGCGGCACTACCATGTTCTGTTTGGGCTAGATGTCAGAGTAGCGTTCCTTTTCGTGAATTTGGAACGCTCACCATGCCTGCCATAAAGGAGTGGCAGTCGGTAGCGGAGACTCGAGTTTTCGGATCCATATCCCAACATCTTTCAATAAGCTCGAAAAGCATATTGACCTGCGACAAGGAGGGTTTTTCAACGATGCTGGGAATGTTGCCCTCAATGATTCGGAGGATGACATGAGTTTCCTGCATGACGCCGTCGAACGGAAAATCGCCTGTTAAGGCCTGTGGCAGAGATGGCGTGCGTCTGTTAGTATGCAGCCGTGCAAATACATCCTGCATCAAATATGTTCTTGCCTCCCAGCAAATCCATCCGAAAGCCCAAATGTCGCTTGCCAGGCTTGGCGATCCTCCTTTAAAAAGTTCTGGAGCTGCCCATCGAAGAGTCCAAGCGGGCCCAGTCAGAGTGATTGACTTTGAGGACGTCGAGAATTCCACTCTCGGACCTCCAACCAGTTGGTTGGCAATGCGCGTGGAGTCCCTCCCTCCTGGCACCTGGGTTGTGGAATTCCCCGAGTTGACCGTACGTGCCGACCCAAAGTCAGTAATTACAGCATGGCAGCTCTCACTAACGAGAACGTTCAGCTATAGCCCATCGCCGGTTAGCCTTCCGATACGATGTCCTCACTGTGCGTGCATAATCATACCGATTTCAAATCCCCGTGGCAAATTGGACGTGGCCTCTTGTGTAGATATTCCACACCACATACGACGTCTCTCATCTGTCCCTTCACCTTTAGTATGGGGAAGCTCGGGGACTGGAGCAAAGCGTACCAGTGAGGCCCGTTCTGGTAGATCCCAAGGTTCGGATCGAACAAACTCCCTCAGGTTTCCATTGGCTGCCCAAGGAAGGACGAGCCAAGCAACACCCTCAGCGGCATTTTCTGCGAATCCTACGAGCTTCACAATATTTTCGTGTGCCAGAGTTCTTAGAAGACTGAGCTCGTGGGCAAACGGCTGAAGATCAATTACGAATGAGACCGAATGCTGGTTTTCCGGTACAGGTAACTTACCACAAGGCCTGCCCTGTCACCTGGGTCATCATCGAGTCTGAATCTTTTGAGAGCAACGAGATGCCTGGTTTGTCGATCGTGTGACCATACAAGAGGCATAGAAGGATGGAGAACGGCTAGCTGAACGTCCGCGCTCGCGCCTTGCTTCACTTCCGAGCATTCTGGTATCGTAAACCTCTGGGGTTCGATTCGTTGTCTAGATAATGATTCGAAGATAGATCGCTGATAGAATGTGCATTGATTAGCCGATTCTCCTTGTGAAACCCCAGCTGGTTTTCATACAGGGGATATTTTGCAGGGGTCAGGCCGCTCATTTCTTGCTTCGCCTTCCATGGTCCGCGTACCAGCTTCGTCTGAGAATCGTCGAGAGAAGCGAGATATAAACTATATGAAAGGATTTCTAGTTTGTTAGCGATGAAGGTGTTTGCTGGCAGGACGTAGAGCTAATAGCTAACAGCGATGCAGGGGTGATGAGGTGTCGTAAGGGTTCACTTGTCCGATCTACGTCGCAGTCACGCTAAAAGGAGCCGAGTGCATTCCGCGCCACCATAGGAGGGAAGTGTTCAAGTGGCATGAACTCACGCACCAATAGTGTGTCAAACTAGGCGTACCAAATCTGAATTCAACGTGAACATGTGATGCGCTGAAATGGCAAGGGTGCCTCGATAACGATGACGTCACTAGCGCTTCGGATAGCCCCCCAAAAAGATTAGGCGCTTTCAACCTATCTCACCTTGCACTACAGGTACTCCTCTGCTCTGCTGGAATGATGACGTCAGTGCTCCCATTTTCACTGCCATTGGCAATTCCACTTGCCGGCCTCTTCCATGGTCCGATTCGAGATGCCGCACACTCAACAATTTCCCCTCTTAGCTTTTCAGTGTCTGCTCCATTCACTTCTCCATTGGAGATCGGCAACCACAGTCCCACCTCCAGAGCATTGGGCAGGTTGATGTCAGCACCAGGGCTTAGCCTCATGAATCGCCTCTCGAACGCATCCGTCAGTCCCTACGGTGCATTCCCCTTCTCCATTTTCAAATAGCTGGGGTAAGCATGATCGTGTGGAGCTGCTCTGCTCATCAAGTCCACTCGCTGTATCGCGCATCTTCCGCGTCTACTGGATCTCGTGCGGATGTGTGCAAGTCGTTTTAACCGATACAAGGGCCAAACAGAGTGAATTCTTAGTAGGACCGAGACTAGATCGAGGCGCTGACTGACGAGAAATAGAAGAACTAGAAGCAAGCAGACATAGAGAGGTAAAGATCACGAGAAACAGACATAAGCCTATGAACGTGAACAAGGATGAAAAAGTCATTCGGGGTTGGGTGGGCGATAAACGAAACAGGCAACGGTGTCTGGACGGTGAGGGTCAGCGACTCAGCGCTGCGCTCAGCGGCGCGTGTACTGTTGGTGTCTGGAGGCGCCAAAGATGAACGGGGTGAAACAATTGTCTCTCCTTCACCCGACTGGGCTCTCTTTCGAAGAAGTCTTGCTTCCCTCAAATCCTGGGACGCTTTGGGACCTTTATTCTCCTTTTAGTTGTACAGCATTGTGTTACTCGCGCAGAATCCGATTTCAGGGCCTTCGGCACGGATGAAATCCTTTTGACCACTAATTCTCGAGAGTGGATAAAAGCAAGAGTGAAGCTGTACGATAGTAACGCAGTTCCTGCAGGCGATTGTACCTTTCTGGTTGGGGCTTGACACGATGGTAACAATCGAATATATATCGTCAAGGGTAGGTGCAACAAGCTCTTAGCTTAAAGAAAAGCTCAGCCTTAAAGAGGAACATAATAACGTCGCATAGACATCGTGTTTTATCGTTTCTGTGCTTGTTTAGAATGTGTACGAAAGTCGCGTGGCGGTGGGTGCGATTGTCGGCATTAACGACCGGCTCGCGGTGATACGCTGCGACGAACAGAACCTGGACCCTGTTCGAAAGAAAGGCAGCGTCAGCTTCCTCTCACCCCCCATCTTGCGTGAACAAATATAAACCTTCGAAGATCCAACAAAACCGTAATACTCTTCTGCACACCTCGCTCTTCTCTCTATCCATGTCCTCGAGTGGCAGATCAGGGCAAAATTCGACATCACGCGCCACGACGAGCACGGCGGATATAACCACCATCACCCAGACTAGTTCCGAGACCATTACCGATATTCCCCTCCCTCTGGCCGAGCTTCTAGGAGAGCTCTCTCAAACGTATGACCTCTCCGATATCAGTCTGGATAAACGATTCCGCTTGGTTCAGCTGTGGAACACTGCTAACAAAATGAAGGAAATGAAGGATGGACGGCTTGAAGAATCAAAACTTTCCGAACATCAGAGTACTCGGTTGTCCCTCATCCAGGACATAACAAAGGAATGGGACGCTGATGATCATTACACCAAGAACCCTTACGACGAACTCCGAACCTACACTCAGACCACGCAACTGCCACCGATGCCGTGGAGAAGTCCCGAAACGAAAAAAAAAGGAGGAAGAAGAACGAAGAAAAGGACCGATACCACCATGCTTACAGCTCAATCTCAGCAAACGGCGCCCAACCCATCCCCAAGGTCCAAGGGCACAACCACGGAAAGAACCCCCGAAAAGTCCCGAGACCTTGGGCTCGTCCAGCGTATTCCTATGGACGAATTCGACAAGCTGGTTCGACAGTGTACGTCATGCTTCACCCTTCTGTCCTTAAATTCAAATGTTGACACCATGATCACCTATTGGCCAGTCTCAAACGATCACATTCCTCACTTCGGCATAGACTCGGAAGGCAAAAGAGTCAAAGCCGATCGCGAAGAGGATGGAGAGTCGTTGGGAGCTATTAACCACCAGTACCGCAATCATCGTCCCAGCCTAGCCCCACCTAACTCGGAAGAGAGGGTCAGAACATGGATTGATCAAGTTGTTTTATCTACAGCGGCTCGAATATTGCATGTTTCTGACCCAAATACGACGCCCTGGGTCTTTTCTCAAGTCGTTGGAAAGGGCACACAGCAAATTCTGTCGGATCTCGCCTGGCAGAAGGAGCCACCAGCGAATTCAGACGATGTGCCAGTTCGGCGGTTGATTGTTGAAGCCAAATCTCCTTGTACGTTCACCCTTTCTCATCGCCATGCTCGGGCTGACTCCGTCATGCTAGGGACAATGCCGTTATCCGTTTTGCAGAAGTTTGTCGACCTCAAAAAGGTGTGCACCGCGGCCTAATCCTTCGCCTCGACTGATCCTGGCTTAACATTTCGCCCTCGAAACTCATTAGTTGCCCACGCTAGCGGAGCTGCGAAATATGAAAAGTGGCGGAAAACCTAACGAGAAAGAGAAATTTTCGGAGGGTGAGGCTAATCGTAATATTGATCAAGCGGTGGGGACTAACATAGAATGACCATATATTAGAGCAGAAAGTTTGGGCTCAGCTCTACGACTATTGTCATACCCAACGTCGTCACTACTTTGTCTTAACTACGGTGAGTAGTTGTGATTGCAAATTTTACTGACTCCCTGGCGGTATAGTGCTAATCCTTCTGTTGCCAGTACGAACGTTGGGTGTTCGGGGTCTTCTCATTAAATTTTACATCCGCCCGGGTCTCGGATATCATTCCGTACAGTCGCACTGAGCCTACCGTGCTCGAGTGTTTAACTTATTGGGTCCAATCTTCAATGTTCGTGCCTGGGTGCTTTGAAATTCCGATGGTTAGTGATGAACCTCCACCTTCGGCGACGGAAACGGTGCACACGCTGAGACAGGCATGGCACCTGCATCCCCGAGCAATTGGGGCCATCTCACTCGCTTCTTGAATATGCAATGTACTGATTTCTTTCTATCTCGTCGTCCCGCGTGCGTTAATAGTTCGGACCCAACGACATCGGACCGGCAGCATCGTTAGAACCCCAACTGTGGGAAAGCTCTTGGTCAATCTGGCGTTCCCACGGGTTTGAAGAGCTCAGGGGCGCCATATTTCGCCTCCAATTCCAAGCAAATCAAATACGGGGCAAGGACCAGCACTCAAGTCATTATACCAGTGATAAACTGCCTCCCGAGGAAGAAAATACCTTCCGCAGCTTCTTGGCCAAATCTACGGAGATGCTTGATGACGAAACAATTCCTGATGTGGCTAGGTTAGGGAAGGAAACTCTCAGGGAGCTGTTGGGAATGCAGTGGGAACCTTACTTCAGTTGGGTTCTCCGATTAACCTGGCTAGCGCTTGTTCAAAGACCGAGGTACCTCGGCAGTACCGCCTACCAATTGGAAGCGGCATTTGTCGATGCTGCTTCTGGAGTAGGATTCCACCCTATCCACGCGGCCACGGTCACGGAGCACGTTGCACGGAAGGCGAACGTGGGGACAATGAGGACGAAACTCAAGCTGCCCAAATTTCTCCCAAGTCAATTGCATTCCTCCGCCAATGAATCGCCGTCAGGCGTTCAGCCGACTGATGACCTGGAGAAGTTGTATCAGTTTCTTCTTACCGAAGAGACTACTTGGGTCTTGCTCGAATTTCTAGATCTAAAGGGTGTTAACCAAGTGAAACGCGCTCTCTCCATAGCCGGGTACGCGTCTTTTAATGTTGCGCCCCTCCTCTCCGTGTCGGCCTCGGACGATATTGGAGCGGACGATGCTCGAATCACTACAACAAGCGCCAGCTCTTGGAGCCGGCCATCTACTCCAGGATGTCCTGTGACTCCTGACTCTCTGGACGGCCTGCCATTATTTGGGGCCGAATTTCCCGAGCTCTTCTCTTCAAACGCGATCGTAGATGCTCAAATAAGGGACTCGAGCTCATCCCAGCCTCTTATTCATATGGACCGCGAGCTACCGGAAGAACCCGTTGGGATGGAAATTGAGTCATCGTCGTTCATCTTCGACGCACATATGACTCAGGAGCCATTACCGTATCACGAAGGCCAGATTGGCGGGAGAAGCCCGGTCGAGGTTGGGGCTTTCGGTACTGGTAACAAGGTGCAACCCAAACTCTCTGGGAGCATCCCCGCTGCAATGGAGCTAGGCAGCCAAGAAACACATCAATCTCCTAATCATTTGAAGGCTGGTCCTTCTTCAGGGCGTAAAGAACGGAAACGTAAGCAGCTCTCACGTGCCAACTCAGCGACAAGCACAACAGAAGAGGCCACAGAGGAACCAGCTGGAACAGGACCTGCCCAATTAATCAACCGAAGAGTTTCGAAAAGACTTAAAAGCCAATCATAACTCAAACGACGAAACAAGCAATTCATAAAAGCTTTTGACATTCGACCTCGGCTTCACGTCGCAGACATACCCTCGTTCCCATGATAATTATTGTGGACAAATCATTATTTCGATGTATTCGTATTTCTACTTATCGGACCCGACGGACGTGACATATATACTAATTCTATACGACTAAATATACCGATGCGATGTTGCTGACTTGGGGTTGCCACATTACGAGCTCGATCTAATGAGTGTATCGGAACTTGTATAGCTCTAGCGTATTGTCGTGTGGTCTTTGTATAGAAATACCGCCAGAGGGTCAAGCACTTCGTTTGAGCATTCGATACTCTAATTCGGTTCTCGCCAGAGCCTTCTCACCAAAGCCCAAGCCCAGCTAAGTGCTTTGATTCCACCTCCACCGCTATGCCGAAATGATCATTATCCTAGGGTGAAGACATTAACACAAGCCGTCCAGACGGTGTTCGTTGGAACGCACGATGTCTGTTGTCTTGAGACATTTTTGGAGATGAACGCCGTCATGGGGTTCCTCATACATATTGTGCTGTTGGGTAAGACGAGCCGATCCAAAGTCGGAAATAACCGCTCGCCCATCATATCTGACGAGAATGTTGGGCTTTTTGCAGGGCGAAGGGGAAGAAGGATGGTGAGCTTTAGTTTGCTTCGGTGGAGGATGGTC